>VZTJ01004011.1:183226-205484 GCA_013397795.1 Orthonyx spaldingii | reverse complement strand
TTTTTTGTCAGGCCAGGTTGCAAACGCACCCAACACCTCCCCGTTGTGTCGGGAACAAGCAAGGGCCAGGAGAAACCCAGAAACCCGACCAAAATTCGATCGGGGAAGTTGTGCCAGACGGAGACCACCAGCATCTGTTTATCATTGCTGGAGCTGGGAAGGGGGGAAAAAAAAACATCCTCTGGATCCTCCGGGCTGCCGGAGCGAAGGGAAGGGTTGGTGAGGTGAAGCTGGGGAGGGGGGATTAGGAGAGTATTAATGAGCGGCTGGAACAAATTAGCGAGGGAGTCGCAGAGACAACAGGAAGGAGTGAGAGGGGCTGGAGGATCCGAGGTGCTTGTGGCAGCTCCCTGCCCGGCGTGGGATGCGTGTGCTCCTGGAACCCACCGCAAATAATTCATCGGATTAAAGAGCACGGACGGCGACAAAAGCCATTTTGTGCCCAAGTTGGTTGTCCTGGGCTTTCACCCCATTTTACGTATTTTTTTGTTTATATTAACAGTGTGAGAGTGTGGTTGGAGCGCATCTAGGGAAAGAAGTAGATGAGGCTGACATCACTCACCCTGGTTGGGTCCGAGGCTCCTGCTCCCAAATTACACGCAGGAAACCAGAGGAAGTGGGTTATGGTGTGAGGAAAGTGGGAAAGGAGAAAAAGAGGGAGGAAGGAGTGAATGGAAGGGAAGGAGAAGCCGACAGAGGCAATGAAGGATGAGGAAATGAAGGATGAGGAAATGAAGGATGCGAGAACGAGGAGGCAAAGCAAGAAGCACAATGCACGGTGAATTTGGGCGGTAAAAGGGGGGAAAGACCAGAGAGGGAACCTGAGAAGTTACTGACGAGTGAACCCAAGGGAGGCGTTTTGCCCTTCTTGGGGCAGAGATTCTCACACCTCGGAGCTGAGGTGGGGGCCTCGGAGGGAACACGGGCAGCACGACATGGCAGAAAGACAGACAGAGAATCAGGACAGAGGACAAAGAAGGACTCGGGCTGTGGGTGAGGTATGAAAAAAAGAAGGTTGCTAAGGAAAGGAAAGGAAAGGAAAGGAAAGGAAAGGAAAGGAAAGGAAAGGAAAGGAAAGGAAAGGAAAGGAAAGGAAAGGAAAGGAAAGGAAAGGAAAGGAAAGGAAAGGAAAGGAAAGGAAAGGAAAGGAAAGGAAAGGAAAGGAAAGGAAAGGAAAGGAAAGGAAAGGAAAGGAAAGGAAAGGAAAGGAAAGGAAAGGAAAGGAAAGGAAAGGAAAGGAAAGGAAAGGAAAGGAAAGGAAAGGAAAGGAAAGGAAAGGAGTGAGCGTGGGCATCCTTGGTCAAGCTACAGAGGTAGCTGGCACTTGGGTACAGATCCTCCAGAGCACAGCTCCCAACTGAATGTTCGCCTGCCCTTGGGGAAGCGCCCTTATCGCCCCTCAGATGCGATGGGTAGCTCCTCTCCAAGGCTCCCCTGTGCCGCGCTATCAGCGGGGCTTTCGCACGAAACTGATAACAGTGGCGCAACCCGCCCCAGGCAAGACCATCCCCCGAACCTCTCGTTTTGTTTGCCTCCATGGTTTTGGTTGATTTGTTCGTGGTTTAAGGGTGGGGGGGTATTTCGGGAAGGCGGCTGTGTCCGTGTTGTGTCAGCCCTGCAAGGGGAGAAGTTGTCTTCTCGAAAAGGAGAATGGTGAGGTGTTTCCTAAAAATGTGGTGGTGAGATAGCTGTAATGCCCCAAATTTGAATAGGCATCCCGTGACGGGACTTTTGCCGCTGAAAATGCTTTGTTCCCGTTTTTCCTGTGATTTACTCGCATCCCTGTGATTTATTTTGGCCTGAAGGACCGCCAACGGCTTGTGATCAAATTGTGATTTAGGGCAGAGCGGGATGGACTTGGGGAGGGTGGGGATGCGCCCTGGGACAGGAGCAGGACGGCCCCGGTAAACGCTGAATGTTGAAACTCATTCTCTCCACAGGTCTGCTTCCCGAGCTACCATTAACATTCAGGTGATGACTTTGTAATTTTGCTTAGAGACCCTTCCGCGGAAAATGCAGAAATGGTGCTAACCCTTATTTATCGTGCAAGGCGCTGGCAGGACGCTGGGATTCGCCAGGACGATGTTACCTCCGGCTTTGGGGGAATGCTGTCCTGGGGTATTATCTCTCAGCACCACACGGACAAAAGCCTCATCGGGCGGGGACAAATGTTGGCTTAGTAAACAGGTAAATTAACACCAAAAAACCCACCCAAACAAGTCTTCCCAAGTTCGGTGTGTCATTAACTCCTTCTCGGGGTGTTGACACACGTACAGCACCCGCGTACCCCTGCCCTTGCTCCAGTCATTCCGAGCACAAACACTGCTCTCAGCAGGAGCAGTTGTATCTCATGAGGCCAGCGCTGTAATTAATGAGATTTGAGGCACAAGCGCCGAGACAAAATTCAAGTTTCCGATATCAGAAATGAAGATCCAGCCTTTGTTACAAAAGGGGATGAGGGGTGGCGGTACTTTAAAGCTTCTCAGTCCGACACTGGAAAGGAATTCACAATGTATTTTTAGAGTGTTATAAAAATCTCTTACATAATGCTGATTAATTCTTCGGTTTTAGGGAAGAGCACTGGGCTTTGTGTATAAGAGTGTTGACCAGCTAAGCCACTGAAAAGGCCTGGTTTGGGCTGGATTTTTTTTTTCCCTTTAACTTTTTCTTGGATACAGAAAGCTGCAATTATTCAATTATTACAGGATTTTGCTTTTGTTTGGGCGTGTATGAATATTATTCTGGAAACTGCGTCGTATTCTTGGAAGTCTTTATCATTTTAAAACATATGTTATGTTATATCACCCTGTCTGAGATATAGGATAGCTCCAAACTGGGTGGGTTTGGGTTGGTTTTTTTTTTTCCTCCTTCTTGCTGCAGCTAGTTACGTTATGGATTAATGTTAAGGGTATCTGCAGTGAAACATTGCTTGTATGGCTGTGCAAGACTGACTTAAACAATGTCACTTTACAGGATCATCGTTTCACTGATACAGTAATATCTACATTTACTTTGTATTTCTGCCCATTCTCTTGATCTTCAAAAACCATTGATTAATCCAACTGGCAGGTTTCACACAGCCCTTGACAAAGGGCTATTCAGGAAATTAAGTCAGTAAATGGTACTCCCTTATTTTGATTCTAGTTATCTGTACTTATTGTTGTGTAGCTGGGAAGATTTTTTGGGCAAGATATCATGGGAGAGAGAGGCTTTTGTTTAGTCTTTTTCAACAGATACGTGACCGAGGCAGCTTTGAAGGCTTTTCTGAGGAATCCTTCGTCCTTCTGCAGAATGTTTAATCTTCCTGTGGAGTGCCTAACTATGAGACTCATTCTGCAGACTTTCATTCTTGTGCCCTACAGACGAGCAGGGGTTGCTCAGGTGATCGAATGAGTCCTGAATCGTTACTGGAGAGTGGAGAGAGCAGGAAGGCGTAGGTCAAAACAAAATCTTTATTTGCCCCTCTTTTCCACCCAGGAGGAAAAAAAAAAAAAGTAATTACAGCTCAGGGGTAGGGAGGGATAATCCTTGTGGGTCCCTTCCAGCTTGAGACACTCCATGATTCTGGGTCTCAAAGAAAGGCTTGCCAATAACCCAATAACCCCTCGCACTTTCTTCTTCCAGCAGGAGCCACAATTCCTTCCTGCCTGTGCAGAGGGACTGAGGATGATTCTGCAGCCTCCTGTCACACAGTTCATCCTTGGAGGGGCCAGAGACAACACAAACGCCATCAGCTTGGAAACAAAACTTGCTGGGAACAAATCTTCCGTGGGTTTATTGCTCTCACTGGCTGCGCTGTGCCTGCTCACACACTGCACACACGTGCGGTTCAGAACGGGGGAAATTATCTGTACAGGGCACCCAGTGCCACACAGCCTGAGCCTTACAATGGAAAAAAACACGTTTGTGTGTACTGGTTTCCTCCATGACTTCATTTTCTGGTGTTTTATGTGGTTTCAGCTCTCCCTGGTGCTGTTTCCACCGGAGGGGCTGTCACAGCCTCTCTCTCTCACACAGACACTCACGTGTGTGCCTTTGGTGCTGGCTAAGGGTTGAGCTCGTGCTGCCTCTCATAAAGGAAAGTTGAAAACCAGTCTTCCTCTTCTCCCCAGTCACATATTTTTACTTCTAGAATGGGAATTGTTACTTTTTTTTGGTGAAATTTGTTTGATATTTGGGTTAAAATTATGTCTACATATACATTAACACCCTTGGCATGCGAGATCTCCCTGATTTCATTGGTTAGCTGGTTGTTTTAAGCCATCAGATGGAAATTGTATTCTACCAGACAACGCAGTCTATGGGAAAAAAAAAAAAAAAAAAAAAGAAAGGAAAAAAAGTACACAGCCTTGGTTATTAATCATTTGAAGGATAGCTGAATGTCACCATTGCTGGCTCAGTGATGTGTCACATCAGGAATGTGGCTCCTTGTGCTGCGTGTGGCAATAACCAGAAGGAAAACAGTGTGAAAACTGGGGCTACAGGTGGATGTGAGGCTGAACGGGACCCCAGTCCCACACGAAGCTCCACATGGGCAGATCTACCTTTGCGTGGTGTGGGTGCAGGGATTTGTGACAAAGGACTTTGCTGCCGTAGCGCCTTAGCTGCCACTTTTAGCAGTCAGTGCTGTGCTAAAAAAAAAAAAAAAAAAAAAAAAAAAAAAAAAAAAAAAAAAAAAAAAAAAAAAAAAAAAAAAAGCCCAGCCAGAAATCACATTAGCGGCATCAAAATTGCTTTTATTTTCAGGGTCACTACCCTCAGCAATATGTTGCAGGAAAAGGTTGATCCCAGTATGGAGTTGCTGATAATTCCTGCGTTGGTTTGACATATGCAGGCTGCTGTCGACTTCAACAGGCTTATTTAACACATTTGTTTCTTTTGGGTTTAGGATTAGTCAAAATGCATTTTTGTGAAGCTGCACTGACGAGGCTGCCTGCAGTGGGCTGTGGGCCTGGCAGGACTCAGGTTGCACAAGTGTGACAGCAGAAAGGCTTCCCCGTTAGCCTGGAGTTAACCATGATTAGGGCAAATAACCTCTTCAGAACGCTCAAGATTTTTACATTTATTAAAGTCTGCTCAATAAAAAAGAGACTCCAAAGCAAGCAGTGGTGCTCAAAGTGAAGATCTGGGAAAATAAATGGCCAAAGCTATCACAGTGTGACAGCTTTGGCAAACCTTTACACAGTTTTATAAAACAAACACGTGTGGTGTTCTATTCCCTGCGTAGGTCTTTGCATTAGAAGTTCATACCTGACTCAGAAGACGAATAAAATGGTTGTCTCTCTCTCTCCACATATTTACTGAGCACATATTGGTGAATTAAGTGCCCTCCCTGTGCTGTACCACATCAGCCACGCTCTATCAGCACATCCAAGCCTCCATGCATGCAGCTTTTGTGCCTTCGCCGATGTGTGTAAGCCACAGAAGATGGAGATCATTCCTGCCCATTCTGTGGGCTTAATATTCCAAGGAGCTAACTTCTCTGGATCTCAAGAATCACAGAAAATAAACCAACTGTCTGTGGGCTTGCTCTGGTTTTCAGCAAGTGCAAAATGTGCCAGCGGACTCTGATAACCGAGTGCGCCTCCATTGGTTTTCAACAGCAAAATTTGAGCTTCTTCTGTGTTTTATGAACCTTTTGAGGTTTTTGTGTTCGGCTAAGAATGTATTGAAAACTGAGAAAATTTCACTCTGTTTTGGACCTGTGGCCCAAGGAGGGGGTGGTGATGATAAAAAGCACTGGCACATGTCGAATCAAAGTCGTACCAGGTCTGACTGATTGTTTCCCAGCTGGCCCAGAGCAGTGTTAAAAGTAAGAAAGGAAATCACAGCATTATTCATTCATTTATGCTCATGTATGTTTTGTTTCTCTCAACACACACACACGTGATATTGTTCATATATATTGTTCATCTGGCAAGGAAGAAATAAAAAAAGAAATTGATACCAGTCTGCATATGTGTTCAAAAGCTTAGTGAATTCTCCGAGCTCTGCTGGGGATCAGATTTCATGAAACTGCAATAAAAAAATCCTTTTTTACCTTGTCTTTGTGTGTTCTTAGGTGGGTTTGTAAGGTTTGAATTACTGGGTAATAACCAAGAAGTCTCCTTTTCATGAGCCTGCAGCTGGGGAATGGACAGTTTAATATTAATGGAAAGAACAAACTCTTCTCCTTTCTCTCTCCTTTCTTCTCTGCACTTCTGCTTCATCGTTTCCTTTTCTGAGGTCCCTATCCTGAAATTGCCTTTGTGGAAGTCCAGGATGAACTACAAACCAGGAGTAGAGCCCAGTTTTTCAATTTTCCATTTAATGACTGCAGTGAGTGTCAAATGACACTGACTTGTGAACATCCAGGGTAGAAAAAATCCACTTCATTGATGTATCTGCAATTATTTATTTAACTAAGGAACTAATATCACACAAATCTGGAGACTGCCCTTCTGAAATACTTATTGAGTGCCCTGATATCAGCGTGCCGTGGGGAGGTACAGGAATGTGGAAATAATCACTTCTGGCATCTAAGAGAAGAAAAATACTAAATGTTTGTTGAGGATTACTTGGCACAAACGATTGAACAGAAGCAACCAGCACCACCAGTCTGTTTTGTGGTGTATATCCACTTCAGGTCCATCCCAACTTCACTTCCAGACAAGTCCAGCAAGAAACTGAAGCTAAATACCAAGGTAAAGCACATTGCAAGTTGGTTTTTTTTTTTTTTTGAACATTAAAGGACTTATTCATATCCTTTTTCCCTTAAGCCAACTGCTGGGAATTCAGTGTGATGGATAAGAGAGGACAACCCCAAACAGAGTCTCCTGGTCTAAGGTAAAAATAAAAGTAACTCTCTTTGGGATTTCTGGCACGAAGGAGTTCTTGGCACCCAAAGGGTTGTGAGAGCCTGCTGAGAGCCTGCAGAAGTCATGGGACTGAACTGAGAGCTCCAAAAGGTTTCTTACTTCTCCATTTCCAGATATAAACAGAATACTTGAACAAAAAGCTTTGCTGATGACTTCTCTGCTGGTTTTTGAGTTGCCCTTCCAGCGTCTAATCCTGGTGGTGTTTTTTAGGGAGCTGAACACAACGAGCTACTCTGACCTCTCACTTCACCCCTGTTTGCACAGGCAGAGGTGTTCCCGGGGCTGAAGCCCTGGGATTTCTCCCCAGGAGGTGTCCCTCTCCCAGGAAATGTGGTGCTGTGGGTCTGTGAGGAGAGCCCAGCCCTGGTCCGAGCTGGGAATGGGGCTGGTTACAAAACCAAGTCCTGAGCAAGGGAACAAGGATGCCTTAGGGCTGTGAAACAAACAGAGGCTTCTCCCATCTGTTCTCTCCTGTTGAGTTCTCCACATACTTGCTGCCTGGCATGGTGTTTTCCTAGGATATCTGAGTAAGGAGGAGCCTGAAATCTAAGGCGAATTGTGTTATTTAAAATATCCTTCTTTTATGGTCAAAATTTATAGCCCAGTTTCATGACGCTTGCCTGACCTGTGGTACCCTTTTTCCCTTGGTGATTTACAAGTGGCCTTGAGAAGCAGAGATGTTTTAATTCCTTCCATTTTCTTTCATGTTCTGTTTCTTCTTTCCCCCTTCATTTTCTCCCGCGCTTAAAAAAAACACAAACACCAAAATATTCTTCCAGCAGCACAAGCTCTGTCTGACCAGCGCATCCCAAGGTATGGATTTTAGTGAGGGAGGAAGACGTGCATTTTTTATGTGGCTGCTGCCAGCAGACAAGAGTTCAGGGCAGGGAGGCAGGTCTGGGAAGCCTCCTCCGCGGCCTTGGAGGGTATCGTGTCCCACGATGGCAACTGAGTGAATTCCAGACACTGACCAGCAAACAGGGACGTGCAAGGGCATGTGTATGGAAGAGGAGGGCTTTTTAATCTCCCTGCTTGGCCTCGGGGGTTTTGGTTGGGAAAGAGGCAGGAGTTATATAGAATCCCCAGAATGCAGCTGGTGCACCCCTAACTGCATTGGCCGTAATAGGATTTTTTACTGTGCGAGGAATGAAATATCAGCCTCTCATTGTTATCTTTCCTCGTGCAGCTGTAAAGAATTTATTTGTGAGTTTTACAATATCCAGAGGTGGTTCCTTTGTACCCTTTTTCAATAAAGTTGAAATGCCAAAAGTTCTTTCGTTTGTTATTGCTCTCTTTGCCCAGCACAAAACCCTTGTAGCAATCCTGAGACTGGCATCTCTGTCTGATCATGAGCCTTCTCTTAAAGAGACCATCCTGATTTCCCTGCACAGCTGGTCTTTCTCATGCCATTTTTTCAGTCTGCCACAATATCCAGCCTTTTCCAGCATCCTGACATGTGTATTTGTGGTTCTGAAGAGCTGCAATATTTTACGTGTCCCCGGCGAGAGTCTGGGTCACTGTTCAGTGTGTTCAGATTTCTTATCAGCCCAAAAGTGTCCCACCTTAGAATGCAAAAAGTGCTATTTAAGATCATGGGGATAAAACTGTTTTACTGGGAGAAAATGCCTCAGTTGCCTGGAATACCAAGGAGTCAGGGAGCCAGTTCATTTCCATCTGCCGGCTCATGTTCCATGTGCCAGCCTTCTCCCTGGTCTTCCTTTTTTACCATTCCTTAAAGAGTTTGGCCCTGATTTCTCACTGCCTCAAGGGGAATTGGGAGTAGGCAGTGATGTGACTTCCCAAACACTCCACTTTTCCGTCATCAATCAGAGGCTGCTCCTGAGAATTGTTCTGGGTTTGATACTGCGAGTTGAGCACATTCAATCCTGACAATCACAGTCTCTTTCTTAAAAAGGGCTGTCATTATTGCAGGTAACTTGCATGTTGATGGAAATGACAAATTAATCCAGCCAAGAAGTATACAATAATAAGGACATTCTACTCATATTTCTCTTTCTCCCTATGTGCTGGTTCTTTAAAATCAATTTTAAGAAATGCCCTTTTTTTCTTTTCTTTTTTTTTTTTTATGGTGGGACTTCTTTTTCTCTTTCCCTGAGTTTTATGAATCCCCTTTCACCTCCACAGGTGCTTGTCCTGTCTGGGGAAACAACACCTGCTAAATTCAGCTGCAGCAGATCTGATCATGTTGTCTGCTCAGGACTGAGTTTCCCATTGAAACCAGGATGGTTTGGAGCAGTGTAGGAATAGGGATTGCTGCTAAGGAGTAAGGAAACAACAAACTTCAAAAATTTTTGAAGGACACGAGGGAAACACTGAAGAAAATCTCTCTCTTAAACCCTTTCAGTGAACCTACCTCAAACATATCTATAGATTTTCCACAGCCACTACACAACCCTCTCCTCATTTGAGAAGTACATGGACAGACGGATGTCAGAACAGTAGGGGACTAATAAACTGTTTCAAGGTTCCCGGATTAGGTCTGCTTGAAAATTAAAAATAGATTTATAGATGCTAGCATCCAATCTGAATGTTGTCCCTGATTTCCATGGTTCCAGCAGTATCTGGCTCCTAACACAAACACAAATGTCATAATTTGTTTTCCATCCTCTCTGATGTCAATGTAAACAGTCTTTTGGATGGGTCTGGATATTTCTCTGCGTGAGGACGAAGCCTAACTCTGCAGTATTGTGTGAGTTTATGAGAAACAGAAGGGGAATCTGACAAGCTTGGTGACATTGTCCAAGCTATCTGAAACACAGAGAATGTCTCACACAATGAGAAGCACTCCACAGTTAAAGGTACGTGCTACATTCACTGTTTCAGTGTTCATTGGGAGACAACCATGTCTAGACTTGAGTCAAAACAACCAAAGCAAAGGCCAAAGCAAAAGGCATAGGAATGACCAACATGTTTCACACAATTCCCTATCCCTGAAGGTATTAAAATGTTCCGTGATGATATTGTCTTTTTTTTCAGGTTTTGTGAGGAAAGTCAGTTTGTGCAGGACCATGTGAAAGCTCAGGGAAGGCAAGGTTCGCCCCATTCTTTCCCATTTGTTTCCATTTCTTTCCTATCTATTCCTATTCCTTTTAAAAATAACCTGATGCATCTTTCCTGGAACTTGCAGATATATATATACACATGTGTATATATATATATATATATACACATACATATGTAGTCTTGGTTCTTGTCTTGTAATTTGAATTTGAATCCAATCAACCGCATTTCCCAAGGAAGCCTTGCGTTCAGACCCAAGGTACCAAAAGCATTTGTTTACTGCTTGCAAACAACCATCATCTGTTGGCAGAGGTCTGGAAGCCCCTTTTTGAATCGACTTATTGGAAATATTTTAGGGCTTGTTTTTCAGAAAGGGTTCGGGCAAGCAAGTGAATGTGGAGGAGTACAGCCCGTTCTGCTTTTCCAAGAGCCGCGCTTGGAGTGGGAATTCAGGGGTCAGTGCAGCCCGAAACGAAGGATGCTGGAGTTCCACTGCAGTGTTCCCAGTCTTGCCTGTAGACCTGGCTCTTCACTTGGCAGTCCAGTCACTCCGTGCTTGGCTGACAGTGTTGTGTGCCACAAAGGGTTCAGCAAAAACTGCTGCTAACATCGCTCCGTGGTCAGTTGCGTTTCTGGAAATTAATTTCCAGGCTGCTGCGAGGAGGTTTATGGCAGACTGTCTCTCCTCTCTGCCAGAAGTTGTCCAGGACCTTTCCGTGCACAAGCAGCGGGTTTTAAAATATGCACTTGCTTAGACACATTATTATTCCAAACATCTCGAAGTTATGTTCTCCCTCCTCGTCACCATAGAAATGATTATACAATTACGTTCCCGTTTCTCCACAGCCTGCCTGTCTGGGTAGGGACAGGAATTGCTCGACTGCAGGTCAGAGACCTTCCCTTCAGTGCCCAGGACATGGCAGGGAAGGAGCAGCTGCCATCCAGGCTGACCAAACCTACTTTGGCTGTGGGCACATCCCCACCTGCCTCATCTTTGAGGTAACTCCTGCCTCGCTCCACAACCACACATTGCATTCCCTCTTTTTAAACCTCCTTCAGGTTAAATTTTAATTTCCGCCCCACTCCTCTGTCTGTTGGTGTTTCTTTCCTGTAGAAATCTTTTATGGATCTTGGGTTTAGTGCCCAAGCTCCCAACAAATCCTAAGTATTCCCCTCTCTCAGCAGTACCTTCCTTAAGGACTCTCACTAAAGAGAGCCCTTTTCAAATTCCAAGCTATCCTGAGGCTGGTTTGTTCCTCCATGCCCAGAAAAAGTGACACTGAAGCATTACATAAAATATTCTGCTGTGGTTTCACATCTTGTTCTGAAGGCACCGTCCTGAAAAAAGTATTGACAAACAGAGGTAATTTTAGAGAAGGAGCAAAGCAAAATGTCCAGATGCCGATGTGATAGGATTTATGTTTTTTTATATATACAGTAAAAATAGCTTGGTTAAAAGGCAACCATGAGGGTTTGGCAAGGTCCCAGCATTTAGAGGCCATGAGAACACAAACACAAATGGCTTTTACCAGTCAATTCAGGGGTATTGCAGCTGACTCCTGTAGGAGCTTCCTGAGGGAAAGATGGATCCTTGGGGCTTATACAGAATAGCTGACTGCAGAGAAAATGGCATAACAAGGCAAACTGTGTGGAAATCAATAATATAAATAAGTCATTGAAATAAAGGGAAAACTCCTAACAGTGAACGTCCAACAATGTTCTCAAAGGAAGGGGTGAATAGCTCATCCATCAGAACATTTACATCTCATTTGGATAAAAACTGGGATTTTTTCCACATGGATTCCCCTGGTCTCTGCCAATTCCTTGAAAGCTCGCGGGAGCCTCAGTGGGGTTTGGTTACACCTCGGCAGAAGACGAGCCCTTATCCACCCAGCAGAGAAATATTTCTCCTGGCCATCTGCCACGCAGAAACCAGACCTCAGCCTTCCTCCTGGTCCTTTTCTTTGCATTCCTTGTGTGCTGTCTCTCCTTTCCCTCTGGTTCTGGTGCCTTTGCCCTGCAGGTGCCGTGCCCCACCAAGCCCCATCCCAGGAGCTCCCGTCCCCACCGCTCCACCCTGCAGGAAGCACAGCTGGAAATGTTCCTGCATGGGAGCATCCAGCACGCTCTGACTGTGCAAAGTTGACTCTATTTTGACTCGTCTCACCTGGTCAGGGGCAGATTTTCTCATGCAAGCTGCCAATTTGTTTATCTCTTTTTCAACAGTTGAGTACTGGAAGCTTCACGTCTAAAAATCCCCAGCTTTCCTAAGACCTTTCAAGTCAACTTTCAAAGGCAGCCTTTTATTGCTGGGTTATAAAACCCTTTACAGAGAGAAAACTTCAAGTCTGAATATTGAAGTAAAGTGTTTAAAGTTCCTTTTTGGATCGTGAACCTATTATTAAAGCAGGACGGAAACCGGTTTGCAGCCTGTCTTCTACATGGAGCACCCATAACGCCAGAGTCCAAAGTGAAGTCACTTTTTTGGATTAGGCACCGACAACAGAAGGCTCAGAAATGCCACTTGTAATTAAAAACATTGTGCCTGGATCCTTCTGTCTTTATTGAGGTGAAATGGCCACTGGAAGCAATACAAGTTGAGGCTGAAGAACAACAGCAAGCTCTTGTCCTCTGTTTTCTAATATATTTAACTGCTTATGGATGCTGGGGAAGCTTTGTACATTTTGTACGTTTCAACAGTAAAATGGATGCAATTTCCTCCAGCTTTGATAGTGATTGTAATAAGAGTTAGTGCTCTGTGAGGCCGAGCAGAGCCACCTCTCCTTGTCCCCTTCTCCGTGCCACGTGAGGTGACTGCCAGCCCCTCAGCCTGCAAAAACCTGTGAGCTGCTGTCCCGGCTTTCTTTTGTTTTTTCAGCTTTATCTCTTGTATTTCTACTAATGCCTTGTCTACTTTATGGATCAGAGACTTTTATCTACCCGTCTGGAAGGGCTTAGCACAACCCAGCCCTGATCCTGCCCGAGCGATCCAACATCAACACTAATTGCACAGCGTTTTAATTCTTCAAAAGTGTTGTGTAAACTGGACGGGCTCGATCCGTGGTGGTACCCAAAAAGAAAAGGGTTTGGGTAGTGCTAAGTAAAACACTGTGTTGTTTTAATATGTCCCTTTCCAGCTGCTGGCAGCGGGTGCCAGGGTCCCCTCCTGGGGATGGAGCTGGGAAGCCACAGAGGTGTTTGTTTCCCTGTCACAAACACTCTCAGCATCGGTGAACTCTCTGCAATCGCGTCTTTCCAGAGGGATCCCCGTTTTGCTACAAGTCTTCCATGCCCAAGTTTAGATTTCTTTCTGATAAGGGCTCCCAAACACGCTGGGTTTGGCATGAGGTTGTTTTGTGCACTCAGCAGACCACAGAGCGGAGGAGAAATGCCAGCAGCTCATCAACCCTTGCGTCCCCTCCTTTAACCATGTTCGTGACATCATTTGCCAATCCATAGAGGTACCACAGGCACTGTCAGGAAAGACTTCAGGGCCGAGTGTAGCATCCCAGAGCTGCCTGAGTGAGTAGGAACAGGGAAATTCCTCTGCTGGGATGCAGTTCCTGCAGCACCACAAAAATCCATGACGCATCCCGGTTGAACAGCAGCCTTTGATTTTTATATTTTTTCTCAAATGCATCTGTAAATCCGGATGTCACTGAGTTTCCCATGGCAGAATCCCAACCTGCAGGCAGGAGTGAAGTTGTGGGTGAGAAGCTGGTGGAGGTTCCTGCTCCGGGTGGTCAGCGAGTGGCGCAAGTGACGTTCATTCAGCCCCTGCCACCAGGAGAGGAACCTTTGGAAATATTGCAGCCTGCAACAGGGGTGGCAGGGCTGTGAACAGCTCTGATATGGTACAATCTAATTCCGGTTTTGCCCATGAATCAGCAGGATCTGGAGAGCTGTAAGTCCTCGGGGTTCTTGCTCCGTGCCTGCTGACGGTGCAGGACGGTGCCGCGCTCCGGAGGGGCCGTGTGGAGCCAGGGCTGTGCTGGGAGAGCTCTGAATCGCTGCCATGGGAGCCAGGGTCAATAAAAACTCCCTGGCGAAGTAAAACCTGGTGTGACATCACACGTAGGGTGTGTGTGGGGGTGTGGCAGTGGCCAGCAGCGTGACAGCACAGGTGCCTGGCTGCCCTGCAGGGTGTCCACAGCTTGGGTTTGTTCTGTGTCTCAGTCAGAAGTACAGGTTTTTTAGTCAGTTTTAACCGCATGGCAAAGTTTCTCTGCTCCCTTTTGGAGGGCAGGCACGGAGACAAGGAAAGCACTGAAAGCAGGGATTAGCTGAGTTCCTGTTGTCTCCAGACAGGTAGGGTAAAAATCACAAAGGAAATCTGTGTATTAGCCAGCTTGGCTAACAAAAAATTAATGTATTTGACACGTTTAACAGCTTAAATATGTCTTAAAACATTTTACTGGCAAAATCTGAAAGCCAGATGCCAAAGCAAATACCAACAGATATTTCTGCACTGAGCCAAGGAGCTGTGAAGAAGTTGTCTGATGATGTTTTGTGCATAGAAAATGTCAAGAAAGGGAAAAAGGAATGGGAAATAATGGTTAAAAAAACCCCTGAATATGCTGATAATTCTTTGTAAAAGCACTTCTACTCGCAGACAGACGCTCTTTGTTCACGGCTGTTTAGTTCTAGAGGAACAGGGTGGGATGAAGCTGGGAGAACAGGCTGGGAATGCAGCAGCTGTCAGAGGACAGCGAGAGGAGAGCACAGAGTCAAGGACACTGCCAGGTCTGGAGCTGGGGAGGAGAAGCTACAATAAACACACGGGAGGGGAAAGAGGATGACCTTGTGCTTGGTGTTATGCTTGGAAGGAGGAGGTGGCTCCAAGGCACACGTCCAACTTCTTCCCAAGACAGCTCCCAGAGGTGACACCAGCGCGTGGCCAAGGGGAAGGGGGACCAGGTTTCTCTTCCCACAAGTGTCAGTGTGCAGGCAGATAATTCCTGGTGGGTCGGGAGGAGTGAGAAGGGCCGAAGACTAAAATCACACAGCAATAAATGCTCACCATCATCCAGGGGGAGCGTTGGTGGAACCAGGCTGCCCTGCACCACCTCGCCAGGAAGGGGCTGGGGAACAGCTTGAGAGCCACTGATAAATCATGGCCTGTCTCCTGCCACAGACACTGCCTTAGCATCTGAAATGCCTGATAGAAATCTGTCCTAAATGGTCACTGCCCTTCAAACAGGAGGGGGAAGAAAGCCAGACCCAACTTGACAATATCTTCTCTGAAGAAAAAAAACACAAAACAACCCAACAACAAAAACCCAAACCAAACAAACCCCCCTATATTTAACTGGATTCTCATGAAAGATCACGTGTGCCACAAGAGGATAAATTTGGAGCATTCTCAATTTCAGAGTGAATATTTCATATAAACAGACTAAACAGTATAGGAAAAATACAGTGCTGTGCACAACAGCAATGCTCAGTGAGCTAAAAAACCAGACTGGGCCAGATCTTAGTGATAATTCCCAGTGCAACCTATTCTTGAGTCTGAAGTCTCCTGAGAGATACCTTACATAACAGGAAATTGTGGATAATCACAGAAAATACATCAAAGCCATTTCAGATATTTCTAACACAACATGTACTAAATGTTAGTGGGGAGGGGGAGAGGGAATAAAAATGCTCAGATTAGCATTCAGGGTTGTGGTTTTTCGGGGTTTTTATTTTTTGAATTGGTTGGAATATTTCCTCCAGGAGCAGGGGCTTAGAGATTTTCCAGGGCGTGGAGTTCTGACCGGCCTGTGTGTTCCATCCTGCCTGTGTGATCTCCACGGGAGAGCACGGAGAGGGAACAGGCACGGCGGATCAGAAGCAGTCAGGGAACATTAGCTGCATACATGCATAATCATTACTACAGTGACCTGATGGAAATTTTGCAGGGGTTTCAAAACCCGTGCGAGGAGCTCGAGGAGCGAAACCTTCCCCCGGCCCTTTTGTGTTTCCCCGCACGCGCTGACGAAACAGAAATGGTAAATAACGTTATGGGTAGGTGTTAATGCATCACAGCCCCTGGAACTGCAGCAGGGGTTTTGAGGAGAGAGCAACTGAGTGCTTTGGAAATGGTTGAAGGCTGCATCAGACTGGGTGTTGCATCCATCCATTCCATGCAGGAATAGCTATGCAAGGAAGAGAACGCCAGAGTGAGGGACCCTGCCTGCCACCATCCACGCAGCCTTCACAGGCTGCACCGTGGATCCATCCACCCTTCTCTCTATGTGTGTCGATTTTCTGTGTCATGGAAGTATTACGATAATGTAAAGGTGGAAAAATTCCAATTTACCATGGGCTGTTGTTTTGGGGTGCTTTTTTGGGGGGTTTTTTTCGTGGGTTTTTTTTTGGTTTTTTTGGTTTTTTGGGTTTTTTGTTGTTGTTGTTGTTGTTGGTTTTTTTGGGGGTTTTTTTTGGTTTTTTTGGTGGGCTTTTGTTTTCTGGAGACGGCACAATGGTGTTGAACACTGTGTGCTAACTTAGAGTTGGGGACTGCGGGTTGTGGAGTTTCAAAATATGCCGGAATTAATGACACAGAATCCACCTTTCCATGGTTTTATACCAGCCTGTCTCAGTCTAAGGTCAAGCTGGAAAACTTTCCTGACAAGAGCTGTAGGTCTGACTCTTCGCCTCGCTGCTGACTGAGCTCTGGGTAGCTGCACAAGCATAATATAACCCGAAAAAAATCCTCTAACAGAGCAAGGGGGGGGGGAAAAAATCCGCAAATTCAGGTTAAAAACAAAAGTTATGGCAACGTAAGTGCCTCTAAGTTTTGCAATAATCCTCCAGTACTTTTTGCATCCCAAAAGGCTCCAGATGTGACCAGCCACTGCGAAGTGGCGAGTTGTTTATCAGCATCCTGCTCCGCAGACGGGCACCTGTAATTTCACTCGAGCTTTGCATCAGCAGAATTAAGATATCCAGGAAAAAAAAAAGAGGGGGGGGGGGGGGGGAAAATGCTCTGCCGAGGCAGGGTTTTGTGTTTTAAGGCGTAAACAGGGACGGTGCAAAGCCCTGCCTGTCACCCTCAAGGCGAGGTGGGCAGCACCCGGCTCCTGCCGCGGGTGTGGGTGTTCCTCTCTGCTGGGTGTTGAGGGTGGCTCTGCCCGTGAAAAGGAGTGAAAATGAATAAAACCAGCTACTCTCAGCACTGTTGTTAAACTCTTGGGATTTATTTCACGTCCTTCCACAGCGTTTCCCAGGCGTGAGTGATGGGGCTGCCCATCACCCACGGGCTGGCTGGATACCTGTACACTGTGTGTTTGAAAACTGACTAATTTCAGTCGTGTTCCCTTCCTGATCTGGTCTATTCACAGCTTCGTTTTGTTTTGGGGAGCAAAAATCTCATCTTGATTACTTCTTTCTAAAAATGAGTGCCACCTCCTCCTTCTTCTTCTGCTTCTTCTTCTTCTTCTTCTTCATTTTTGCAGGTGATGAATTCAGCTGTTGATAGAAGCCACCAGATAAAATTCCTGCACTCAAGGGGCAGATCTGTATTTTCAGAAAGTCACCTCCATGTTTGTGTGAAGCACCTGCCAATTAATATGCTTAAAAATATCACTGGAGTTATGTAAGATCTTTAAAAATCCTTCTGCTTCTTGACTCTGCGGCACTTCACCTATGACTAAAAGTCATCAAGCTTCAATGTGCTTTAAAATAAATTCAAAACCCAAGCAGCCCTAATTTAATGGAAGCAAGACACTATTAACTCCTTCCTCTTGTGCAGATTTACTCAAACCTGTCCACATGGAACACAGCCTGATCTTGGACTTGTGATCTTGTGGATCTCTGTCCCTGATCTGGCACCCCCTCCAACAACAATGCCTTATTATAGGTCATTCTTTTATATATATTAAACTATGCATCATTCTCCATTAAAGAAATATAAAAGCCATGACACTTAACGTTTTATTGGCATTGGAATGACAATGGCTGAGCGAGCTCCAAGCCCAACATTCCAATCCAACCGCCAGGGTCGTTCTGATTCCCCCACCATTTACTCTTCTCGTTTTTTTTAAAGAAAAGGCTACATGGAAATGAACCTCTGGGGGCAGGTTGT
The DNA here is from genome assembly GCA_013397795.1 of Orthonyx spaldingii. Lineage (NCBI taxonomy): Eukaryota > Metazoa > Chordata > Aves > Passeriformes > Orthonychidae > Orthonyx > Orthonyx spaldingii. Next base: position 187,538 of record VZTJ01004011.1, on the reverse strand, counting down.
GGCAAATGTGGCAAATGGATTTTTTTCTGGTGCAGTTTGGAAGGTGGGAAGTGAGTGATTTTGGGTGGCTTGGGTGTCTGGGAGGAGTCACAAACACATCCAAGCCACAACGAGCATCAGGGCTGAGAAAACGTGCTGCTTATGGCACCTTTAAACACACTTAAACACAGTGGGATTGGTGTAACATAAATACTAAATCCTTCCTAGCACTGTTTAATATACAGGTTGTTAGAAGTCATAAAGGTTTTCTGGTTTAAATTTACAGAAGGTACTGAAAGTGATACACGGTGTTTTCTCTTTCAGGAGCTGATTTGGGCTGCTGACATTAATGAGAATTTTTTTCCTTTGTGAGCTCTGGATGAGGCTTTAAGGCAAGACTTATAAATAAATAAACAAATAGACAAAGCCTCTCCCTCCTTGCTCATTTGCCACCCATTTAGAGACTTTTAGGACTGGACCTGATTTTCTTCACCAGGTACCAAGAGCTGGGCAGCGCCTGCTCTCCCTGTGCAGCCTTGCAACTCCAGTAACCCCACATATATTTAGACTGATGACTCGATTCCCTCATCAGAAAGATATGTGAGTAGGAATTGTTGTCTATCTTGTAAAATCAGTGCTGCACTTGTACATGCATGTGTGGGGCTGCTGAAGGTTTTTACAAGGCGCTCGGGAACGCGCGGCTGCTTATCTGGGGCGAGGAGGGAGCCCAGCACCACCAGAACCCTCCCTGGGCTGCCCAGTTTGGGCTCTGCGCTCCCTCTCCGAGGCTCAGAACTCCCACACCCAGAGGTGAACACTCTGCTCAGTTCAGAGGGAAGATTTAGGGGCAAACTCTACTTTCATTTACATCATTAAAACCCTAATGAGGCTGTAAATCAGGGTAAGGGTACTGTCGGGGTCGACAGGGTTGGGTGGGTTTAAACGGCTGCAGAATTTGTCCATTTTAGGGGGAAATATAGACCAGACCAGCCAAAGCAGAGCTGAAAGGAAAAAAGGTTTCACATTCTTATTTAGATCTGAAGGGAGGAACAACAACTATCAATTTTGAATCGGATTGTTTTGCTTCCCTCTGAAAAGAGATAACAGTGAAAATGTTTGCTGTCCTAAATCACAGTGGCCAATAAAAAATAACTGGGACAAAAATTATTTACAAAAGTTTGAAGTTGTTTTTTTTTTTGTGCTGACATATCCTTGATAGGATAGTAATTAGAACTACTTTTGTATACTTCAGTTTACAATTTTCTACAAACCATTGACAAAATCTGATGTATTTCCCAAGATACACCAACACTATTACATTTTCCATTACTTCCCCTTTTAAAGTAAGCTTCAATGTTTCAGATATTACATAATGTGGAATGATCTGGAAATGCATACATTCACTGAGAGCTTTGGTTTGAATTTGAAGCTTTAATTAATGTTTTTAATCAGTGTTTCAGTGTAAGAGGGCACAGTTTAGAAGCTGTAAAAGGCAGCCCAGCCTGCACACCCAGTGCAGACCACTGGTTTCAGTGGAATTCTCCACCTAGCACAGCCCATGGAAGCAGCCTCTCCTCTGAGCTGCAGCCAACTTGTTTTTCTGTTCCTTAAACAGTCCTGCAGCACTTGCCAGGAAATGCAAGAAAATAAAATGACTCACTGAAACAGTAGTTGTTTCCATTGGAAATTATTAAAACAAATGGTAATGTTATCATATATTAACTTTAATATTAACATTCTGCAGCGCAATTGTTTCTGATAATGAGTGGCAGCATCACAACAAGGACCATTTTGTCTTAAAAATAATACTAATGCGAGCTGATGCAAGTGGTGAGGTTGCCTAATGCAGTAGTGCTGACACAAGGCATGGAATGACAATCTATGGACCATGGAAAAAACCCACTGTCTGCTGAGCCAAGCTCACGTCTTCAACCCGCACAGCAGCAAATCTGTGATTTAATTGTGAGCCTCTCTGCTCACAGGCAGCCTTAATTCCACATGCCACCAGTGTTCGTTGTGTTTGTGTTATAGACACACAGGCAGGATTTATTATTTTTTTCCAAAATGTGAAGGGCGTGGTCCTAAGAGACAAGATTACAGATAAGATTTCAAGGCTGCAGGAGAATTTGCACATAAAGGACTGCCCTAAGCGGACTAACAATGAAATTATTATAGGTTTCTCCTCTGTCAGGATCTGAGTTCAAGTTCCTCTGGGTTTGTTTTTTTTTTTTTGAAAACTGTGCAATGTCTATTTTCTTGCATCGTTTGATCTGCCCAGCGACATCACAGCACCTCCCAGCCCAGGGCAGCGTCCCAGGGAACGGGCAGACCTGGGGACCTGTGCATTTGTGAGTTGCTGGAAGTGCTTGGTGTCTGGGACTGTTGAGAGTGACGGGGGTGACCTGTGGTGCCCTCTGAGCAGTTGTTGTTTAACCAGGAGCTGGCGGCTCCTAACTAAACATAAACCCACGTGCGCCAGGACACCCTGCCTGACGTCGTGGTTGCGTAACAAACCATACATAAAAACCAGCAAGGCTTGTAACTGGGGTTCTGGTGACAACATTTGCGTCTCGACGGTCTGCAATATACGTGAAGTTTTTGAATTATTTGCTTAAATTGCGCAGTTTCTGTAAACAATCCCAACAGTAAACCTATTAGCTGAAATATTCACGCAAAGTAAACAAAAGGAGCACAAACACAGCCAAGTCAAACTCAACTTTCTGTCTCGGTAAACACTTGTGGGGGTGTTTTTAGAAGCACATTTCCAGCTCTGCCTCGGTTTTCCAGAACTTCCAAATACTGGTCTTTACAGAATTAATAAAAGTATATAAAGGTCCATTTGCTCCCAAACAACAGCAGAAGAACTTCTATAAAAATAAAAGTACACAAGGCAACAAAGTCAGGCATGAATCCAGCCCTTTGTGTCTGGACCCAAATTATCAGTTTTCAACCCCCTTTTTGGCTGCTTTCTCCCCTGGAGATGCCCACAGTGGAGAGAGGTGTACAAATATCCCTTGCACAGGTTGCCTGAGCTGGTTTGGAAACACACGTGGGTGGCTACAGCAGCCCTGCAGCCTAAATATCCCCTCACTGGGCCTCACTCCAGTATCTGGCATATCAGAAATGGGAATTATTGGGTAAATGTATGACTGGAGTGTCGGGGAGGGGGTGTTTGTCATCACCAGTTTTCCATTCTATAACGGTTTGAGGAAGACGATGAAGTGACGGGCGGGAGGGCACACAAAGAACCTGCCATGAGAGGCAAATTTGGTGCCGAAACGCCTCGATGTCCCCCGGCTGCGGTGCCTGGGGCGGAGAGCTCCAGGGGCAGGTTGCCTCCTAGTGCCACGCTCAGGAAACGGCTGGGAGGCGAGAAAACACGCTCACCAGGGCAGGGGTTCCACCCTGGATGCCGAGCTTCAGGCACCAGGAAATTCCTTACTGTCAGATTTAATGCCTGCTTTTACCAGTGGATCGTCGTTTTCAAATAGAAAGTAAAATTAGCTTAAGTCCATTTAAAAAAATAAAAATTAAAAAAAAAAAAACTGAAACAGCCTAAAAAGGTGGTTTTGTCCACCACAGAAATGTTGTTTCTGGTTTCTATCATGAGTTAGAGAAACACCCTGTTTTAGGAGGTTTGTACCAGGGGCACCCTGCATGTTTTTTCCTTACTTCAAACTCTAGTGTAGCTCAACCAAGCATTTATTTTACTTTTTGGTGCAACAAACCATTACTGTCTCTTTACGTGCATCACGTACAGGGTGAGAAAAAAAAAAAAAAAAGGAAAATATTTGTCCTAGTTCCTTCCCTTTTTCTCCTGAGGATGTCTTTTGGAACCACAACTCCTCCATCCTCGTCCCAGGGAGGAGATACATAATCTCTACTTCTCCTTGCTCTCTTGGCAGAAGCAAAACCAATTTTTTACCTCCCACCCTTCGAATCTTCCAGTGAGAACAGTCGAGCGAGTTTCACACCTCGCACAATTGCAAAGGCATCACGGGCACGTTGACAAGACTCGCCTCAGTTTGCTTCCAGGACGATGTATTTTTGGCAAGGAGTAGAATTTACAGTGTACAAAACATGCCGGCGGGAGCGAAACAGAGCGGCATAAGGGAACGTTTTTATACATTCCACTCCCAGCAGACGCTCGAGGAAGCAGCAGAGGACACCCGGGGTCTCCAGCAGCCTCGGGCAGAGGATGGGGTGCCTGTGGCTCTGCTGGGAGAGGGAGGAGGGTGCGGAGCAAAGGGGGCACGACCGAGCCCGAGCCCACCCAACACCGGCTGGGATGACGCAGCGCTGCCCGTGACCTCACCTGGGGCAGCCTCACCTG
>VZTJ01004011.1:171502-183175 GCA_013397795.1 Orthonyx spaldingii | reverse complement strand
CAGCCTCACCTGGATCAGCCTCACCTGGGGCAGCCTCACCTGGGTCAGCCTCACCTGGGGCAGCCTCACCTGGATCAGCCTCACCTGGGGCAGCCTCACCTGGGTCAGCCTCACCTGGGGCAGCCTCACCTGGATCAGCCTCACCTGGGGCAGCCTCACCTGGGGCAGCCTCACCTGGGGCAGCCTCGCCTGGATCAGCCTCGCTCCCCAGCTGCCCCACGTCCCCCTTCCCTCTCACACCTCAGAGCCGGGGCCGGCACCACCCGCAGCCCCTCGGGAGCCTCCTCCGCCGGGAAGCTCCGGCCAGGGGGAGGAGGAGGAGGAGGCAGCCCCGAGGGGAGCGGAGAGCAGGAATGTTGGATATTAAAACCCTGACTGAGCTAAGGCGCAGAAATTCTGACCACTCCGGGCATCCAGATTCCTTTGGGATCTCTCAGAAGTGGCGCTTCCTCCTCGAGCTGCGGTGGAAAGGGCTCAGGAGGAGCACCACCAACAAAGTGCGTTTTTAACAATGGTAAAACGTTTTTTTACCATTTTCGTTCTGGCCAGACCCCGAACAGCCCAAGCCCCTCTGTCTGGCACAACACAAGGAGCAATGGGAACCTTGAGTACCCACAGGAATTCCTGTTTATCTTCGGAAGGTGAAAACCTACCCCAGTTTCAGTTTTCAACTGAACATGGGGAAGGAGCTGCTAAGGTTCAGCTCTTAAAAAAAACTGTAATAAAACTGTCTGGAAGAAGAAGTTTGACTCGCTCCCGCAGGATTCATTACTTCCCCAATAAATGCAACATGGCATTTCAACATGTTTGTATTGTGACTTCACTGGCTTTTGTTATGTATTTGAAATATAATAATATTCGATAATAGTTCATGGCAGAGTTATTTTAAAAATGTATAATAGTGACAGCATTCAGACATATTACAGACTTCATTTGAATGAGAAAAAGTTTATGATTCACTTGCCTTACAGAAATTGTATTTTACTGTCATTATCAAAATTACATGATTTAAGTACTGCACGATTTTCATACCAAATTATCTTTTCACAGAAAAAAAAAAAAAAAATCACTGCGGTCAATTACAGTGTATTAAAATTCTGAACAGCATTTTCATATTGCATTACAAACATTCTTTGTGCATTGTTTCTTCACTGTAGCTTTGCTCTTTCATCAGATATAACCCAACACGAGATGTACAGAACCGGACTGGATTGGGAAGAATACACAGGAGATGTTGGAGCTGGGATCTGTTATGCTAAATGTAAATGTTAATCATCTGTGTTCCATTATGCTTATCTTTCCATGGATTTTTGGCTAATTTTCCTGGTCCAGGATATTAACAGTGTTGTTTTGGTATGCATGGATTAGGTTATTCTGTTAGGGATGGAACAGCTAGGAGGGTGAAACCAAAGAAAAGCAGGAAAAAGCTGTTTTTTGTGGAGTTGTAAATAGTTTCCAGCAGCCATGGCTCTGCCTACTCTGCTCAGCCTCAAAGCCTGGGCAAGGGGATTGGTTTGTTTCCTTGAACTCAGGGGTGGCTCTTACTGCTCCAGGTCACTTATTAACGAGGGAAAGAAGGCTAATGGCAAGAGGAGGTGCTGACAGCACAGCATTTATTCTGTGAAACCATGCAATATCAGATAAAAACAGCACGCGTGTCACCGTGACTGCGAAACCAGCGGTTTTTCAAACACAGCTGAATTTACCCAGACGTTTTTTTAGGTGTACGTCACAAAAGGCTGCGGTTGGAGCAAACACTAGATAGCCACACAGTGGTGAATGGGACAGCCTGATTCTAGTGGCTGTAATTAATGATTAATTAATTAATTAAGTTAGACGTGACTCAACAGCCCAGCTGGACAAGCCGCCTCTGCCCTCCTCACACGGGACATCCCAGCCCAAGGGGGGAATTTCACCCCCATTCCCTTTCTTGGTTCCATGCCTGGACTCTGGGACAAGCGTTGCCCCTTAAATGCTGATAATTTCTCTAATTTATTTTAGAAAAACTGCACCACCAGTCAAGGAAACGACCAGGGGCTGGGGTGGAAAAGACGCAAAGGGGCACTGCAGGGCTGGCCTCTGAAACAACTGAAGCAATGAGAGCAGCACAAGGAGGGCTGATGTATGTCCACGCTGTATTTTGGGGGTTTCCACTCAAAATCAGACCCAAGTGTGGTCCCACGGAGGGAATGCTGCATTGAAACAGGCTGGGTGGGCTGGTGGGCTCTGGAATACTCCGAATTTCAGAGCAGCAGTTCCGTAACTGAACAAGCATCGGAGCGTTTTTGGTCTCTCTCATCAAAGGAGAGCTCTGAAGTCACTGGAGAGCCAGAGCTCCATTTGCCACGAGCCAGCACAGCATTAGTGTGGGCAGGGCAAGCCAGGGGATGGACAGGGAGCAGCAATAATGCAGTCTTGCATTTTTAATCCTAATGTATGTGATGTCTGGGCAGGTGCTGAGAGATGCCTGTAACTAATAGTGAGGGGAACGCGCAGGTAACCTGGCAGTGAGTGATCACCGAGATGTCCTAAAAAAACGGTGAAATCTAGCATGTAGAGGGAAAAAAGTGGAAAAGATCGCTCCAGTTAGTTCCATGTCCTCACTAGGCAGGCCCACGTGTTGGTACTGCAGGAGTTCATGCCATTTCTTCAGAACAGAGAGGGCAAGCACATGGTGTTGGGGATGGGAACATATTTTGGATTATTCTGTGTGTACTGCATCGTTTCCACACACCCTTCCTTTTACCTGGTATTGTTTTATTACTATAAATACTATAAATTAAATAAATTCCATACACATTTACTGTTCTGCCACAAAATCCTCGTCACTCCATGCCCAGTGCTGTGAAACCACAGACAACAACAAGACTCTTGTCCCAACACCGTGGGAGATATGTGATGTCTTGATTCTAAATAAACCCCGAGCTTTAATACAATTCTATAGGAAACATAATTTTTTTAGCATGTATAAAAAAATATTTAACTTCTGGTAATTTAGGAGGCATTCCAATCCAACCATCCAGAAAAGCCAAATTATACATAATAAATGATTGTTGAGGAAGAGGGATCACGTTATCAGTCTTGTCCATAGCAAATTATAAAGCTATTCTAAACCACAAGTGTTGAGTTCTTAATCAAAGAAAACTACTTCCAATAATTTTGCTGCAGGTTTTTATATAGCTGCGAGGATGCACGTCAGTCGGAAAGATGATAAAATGTTTTCAGAAGATCAAATGACATTTAAAAATTCATATTGCTTCATGTCTTGAAATTGTGCTGGCAGGCCTTTTCATTTTCCTTCGCTGTGGCCATAGGCTCGGCTCCGCGGTCTGTGCAGCCAGAAATATTGTGTTTTATGCCGTGTATTTCTGAATGATGACATCACGGGGGGCGTAAGCAGCAGCCTCTGGACAGGGAAGGTGACAGCGAGATCCCGCTTCCTTCATCCAAGCCAAGGCAAGGCCGGCTTGGCTAGGGGGGTTGGGATTGGGTCCCTGGAAAAAGGAGATAACGAGCCGTAAGTAGGGATAATGGGGTGATCGGAAGACGTGGGAAACGCAGGTTGAATATCATTAAAATCTTCCTGACAGCGAGCCCTATTATGCCGGGGAATAATCTCACCGACTTCAATGGGAGCGCTGCCAGGGGAAGGTCTCAGGAGCAGCCCTGGTGCCGATCCAAAGCCCGGGGATGTCGGAGGGGATATTCCCACAGTCCCCGGACGGGTCTGGGCCAGCCCAGTGCAGGGGGATTCGCCTGGACCCGCACAATTCCCGGCGTTTTCCCCAAAACTGCTGCGAGGGGCTGTGAGGAGCTCTCAGCGCAGGCAGCGCACGGAGCTCCTGCCCCAGCTCAGCACAGCCCAACCCCACCGGCTGCAGAGGCACCTTCCACACGGTGCAAACCTAAAAAAGCCGTAGAAATCGCCGGCTATGGCAGAGCAGCCAGGTAATTTCAACAACGGAGGCCGCCGTGAAGAGCAGGGACACGGAATGAGGCCGCACTGGAGGTGCCTGCAGCCCAGGGATGGTGGAGGTGGCACTGGAAGTCCCCGGTTTCTGCTTTCCTGCCATGGGCAGAAAGTCAGGGGAGCAAGGAGGCACCGGGCACAGCACCACATACTGAAAACAAGTGAGGAAAATGTATTTTTTTTTCTCCCCCCATGCATCCTGTGTATACCCTTGGTAAATAAACTGGATGACGTGGGAGCTGGCAGCCCCAGCATCTGCTCCCTCCTGACAGGCAGAACTTGCAGGATGGTGAACTTTAGCTGCTACCTGGCTCCAGAGAGGCAGGGTGAGACTAAATATTGGTGGGAAGTGCCTCTGCACAAATAATCTCAGTCACGTGTTGCTTTGTAGGCACCAGTCACTAAATGAATTTTTATGCTGAACCTCAGTAAAGCATCACAAAAACCGAATCCTTAAAATCACATTTTCCCCACAGCAAACATGCTTTTGCCCTTGTGTGGATTCCCCGCACCTGGGTAATTTTTTCAGCACCTCATCCAGCCCTCCAGGCTGTCCACATGTTTTATACTCTGCAACAAACACACTTGGCAGATGCTGACATGAACTTTTCTGTCTCCCAGTAAGGTTTCTGTAGCTCACTGGTTGAGCTGCTGGTGGGAGAGAGGAAGGGGCGAAGGGAGGGAGGCCTGAAGCTCACCCACTGTTATTAGTTAATACATGTTACCACAGTCAATGAGATGCAGAGGCCTGCAGCGCTCATCTGAGGCCAACAGAACCAGATTAAACAAAGTTCCTGCCGTTTTTCAGGTAAATTTATTAAGACCTCAAGATCCGTGTGTGCGGAAAAGTTGCTCCACACCCCCTCAGTTTTTCAGGTGCAGCACTCGCTGGTCTGTGACAGGTCTGGAGAGGGTCTATCCTGTTATTACAGCACTTTGTGGCTGTTTTAGTTTAACCCACAGCAGAATGACACGGTGGGAGGAGTTTCACAGCTACCTTTTGGCATTTGAGGTCTTGTGCTGTGCTTCTCTGCATCTTTTCCTCTGCATCCCTGAGGAGTGTCCACCTCTTCTTGCAGCACTCTGATGCTTTTGGGTCTTGTTTCGCTTTGGGTTTCCACAGCTCCAGCACCAAGTCTGTCCTCACCCTGTGTACTTCCCCGGGGTCTAATTTTGAGGTTGCTAATTGAATTTCAACCGGATTTTCAGAATTTTTCTAATTTTTGACAGAATTTTGAATTACCACCCTGCCCTTGAACACGACCTCCGCTCACTGTTATCTTCAGAGGAGAGAAAGTTTTATATTCTATTAACTAAGCCATTGCTAAACACTGCTGTTTTTAGAGCATTGGACCAGAGAAGAACCCCCAGTGTGAAATCCCATTTGATAATCTGTTTCTACTTCGATAATGTGGCACCTGTGCTCTCCAAACACATTTTCAGTAAGCTGATTAGTAATTTCATGTTTCCCTACCTTGCACACAAGAGCTCTGTGGCACAGTGACACAAACCCACTGAAGCCAAAGACGTACCACGTCCACATTTTCCTCCTGCTCCTGAGGCCTCTGACTCTGTCATGGGACAAAATTGGTTTGTATTGACATGATCTACTCTTGAAATTCATCTTGGCTGCTGCTTCTCTCTTTGTTGTCTTTTAGAAGCCTGTAAATATTTTAATTAATTGGTCCACAGCTTTCTTCCTTGATTTTTTTCTTCCTACTACAACGTCTTTAAGATGCCTAGTTGTATTTAATATCTTTCTTGTCCTGGCCTACTCCTTTTTTTTTTTCCCCTTTCTTTTTTCTTTTTTTTTGGTAATTTGACCTAGTTTCCCACTTCCTGTACTCTCTTCTTGTGTTTTAAGCCATTGAAACACTCCTGATTTAGCTACATTCATTTCTAGCATGCTTCTGCACTGGCAGAGTTTATGGTTCTGCCTTTAACATAGTTCTTTTTTTTTTAACGACCTGTCAAACCCTATTGGAAATCTCAGACCCATTCCCCAGAAACTATTTCCATTTCTGTGCATTTATTGACCAATCACTTCTTGATGCCCATTGGCTTTGTTTTGCTTCAAACCTCAGGCCGATTTGTCTCCTGTTTTCCTGGTTCCACATGTCTGGAACAGTTAAATTTCTGTGTTTTGCCAGGTCCCAGCATTTTCACACGATTCTATCAGTCCACAAAAGCATCATTCACTTCAGCAGTGCACAAAACCTGTGACACTTCCCTGGATTTTTCCTGTTGCTCTCACCCACAAGCTCATAACCCATCCCTCTTCTTTCCCACCCGGGCCTTGGGACAACCCTTGTACCATTTGATATTTAAGAAAACACCCTCTGCTGCCCTCCCCACCCTTCCAGGGAAAGTTATACCCTCACACATTAATATTCTAGTCATGTAAATTACTTGAACAAGTGCCTGCTATGCTTATTAACTTGCAGTTTTGATCGTGCACCAAGAATTTCAGCCGTTCCTGTTAATTCCCCCACTTTTTGCTGCACAAAATCCTAAGATGTTGAGTAGGTGGCTTCGTCCTCCTGCTTGTCCTTCCACTCACCCCGTCATAAATGTGCCCAGATATTCCACTTGCAGCCCTTTGAGCTGAACTTCCCCAGAGCCACTGTTCTGGCTTGCCACAACTATTGCCTGACATGTGAAAAACCACAAGTTCTGGCATTGCCTTTTTTTCCTACATTTTTGGAGATGGATGTTGCTTTTTTCCTTTGATTTTTTTTTCTGACATTCGCAAAAGGAAATAATCACAAAGGCTCCCATAAAATAATGTGATGTTAGCAGAAGTCATCAAGAACTCTAATGAAAAAAACAAACTGGGGGCTAAATTGAAAGGTGGTTTTCTAAATGCTTTTTAAAATAAAGCCCAGTTTTGATGAAGTTATGCAAAATGTGAAATTTTCTGCTATTTAATAATATTAAAATTCCCCGGGTTACTGAAGCTCCGGAGATACTTAGAGGAGCTATTAGGGAAAATTTGGCGGGATTTAGGAGAGTCTTTCAGCATCTTGTGAAAGCACATTTTCTACCAGATGTTTGTAAAGAAAGGAAAAAAAAAAGCGTATTTTGATTCCATTGAATCATCAGCTGCATGAGAATCTTTGTCTTCTGAAAGCCCCTTAAGCACTTTCTCTGGATCAAATATTAAGAGAAACTTTCATTAATTAATATAATTTTTTTTTCAGCAGATGACAGAGATTGGGTTTGGAACTTCCTCAGGAAATTTTCTGATGATTTGGAAGACAGGTTCCTCTTTTCTCTTGTTTTTCAGTCTTCCCAGAACGCTGCTAGCTGGAGAGGGGTGGTGTTTTTAAGATTACCAGGAGACATTGTTTATAATGCAGAACTCTTCCTGTCACAAAATCACGTGGAAAAAAAAAAAAAAAATCAGAATAACCTGTTTTAATGCCACTGATAATTACCACCACTTAATAAAACCAGAAGCACACCATATTCCTGCGGAGGGATTTGCTTTAAGGGTTCACAGAAGCACGGTTTCCAAACTCCCTGCGATGATCACATGCCTAATTGCCGCTGCTGCTGCTGCTGTTTTTTCACTACTTCCAGCTTATTCCACGTTCCTGATGGGGAAAAATCCCTGTCAGTGGCCACGGCGGAGCCAATATTCACCTTCACACCATGCAGTGGCACCTGGAGCCGTGCAGCCACCGCAGCTCCCGCACCCACGGGCGGGGGTCTGGCTGCGCCCCGGCAGCCTCGGGGGTCTCGGAGCGCCCCGGAGGTCTCCCTGCGCAGCCCCCCAGAGCAGCAGCATCGCCCCCAGCCCCGCAGCTGCCTCTCCCCGCCCCGCAGCGGCAGCCGGGGCTGGCGGCGGGCAGGGATGCTCCCAAGGCGGGAGGAGGGCTCGGGTGGGCAGGGATGCTCCGAGCGCCGGAGGAGGGCTCGGGGTGGTCCCGCAGGTGGAGCGGGACTGTCGCTGTTCACTCGCTGTCCCTTCTCCCCTTGCCTGCCCGGGGACAGTCCCAGAAGCAGCCCTGGCTCCCGTGCCACCCTCGGCCCGCGCCCAGGGTTAATTAAAGTCCAAGAGCGCTGATGAGGCTTCGGCCGCGGGATGAAAGCGCAGAACCGAGGGCGGTGGGAGCCGAACCTCCCACGGTGTGCTGGCTTCAGCCGGGCACAGGGAATTTCCTCCCCAGCGGCTGGGATGGGCTTGTGCTGAGCACGGGGCTGATAATTCAGAGATGTTTCTGGTTTTCCTGAGCTCAGCCAGAGCCAAGGCCTTTTCCTGCCCCTCCTGTGGCCACGCCAAGAGGGGCTGGGGGTGTGTGGGAGGTGGGAGGGGACACAGCCAGGACAGGTGACCAAAACTGACCAAAGGGATGGTCCAGAGAATTTGGCATCGTGCTCAGCGTGGAAAGTGGAGGGAAGAGGGAGGAAGGGGGATGTTGGGAGTGGTGGTGTTTGTCTTCCCAAGTCCCTGTTACAGGTGAAGGGGCCCTGCTCTCCTGGAGGTGCTGCGTGGGAAGCAGGGAGTGAATTCCTTTTTGCTTTCCATGTTGAACTGTCTTTATCTCAACCCATGGGTTCTCTGTTTTACCCACCTAGCTCTCTCCCCAGCCCCACTGGTGGGGAGTGAAGGAGTGTCTGTGACGGGCTTGGCTGCTGGCTGGGGTGAAACCACAACACTCAGACACCAGTGTCAGTTCTGAGTTGGTGGAAACCCAGAAACTGCAGCAACTTCACACCCCAACTCAGCCCACAGCCACTTGTCCACATGTCCTTAAGCAAAGGCATCCTGGCCTGGCAAGGTGTCCCCAAGGGGGACTGTTCCTGTCCCCAAACAGCAGAACGACGCCTCCCAGCCAGCAAAGTGAGAGCCAGGTTTGTGAGACAGGGGTCTGCTGCACGAGTGGAGGTTTAGGTGGATGTGGAGGGGGTGACATCCAATCTCCCAGCCCGAGAAACCCCAGTCACCAACAAATGACCAACAGCAAATGCAATTGGAAGAGTGTGTCTCCACTGTGGGCATTGCCCAGCTGGTGAAAGTGACCCCAAACTGTGAAACAACCCATTAATTTGCAAATTCTGCTCAGTACAAAGCCAACGTAGGTGTATCATTCCGGGATAGGATCTCCTGTTCTCGCTGGTGTTTAATCTGTTTCGGTAGTCGCTGGAATCAGATGTTTCCAATAAAAGTTCAAGGAGCTGTCAGTAAAGATGTGCAGTGATCTGCCCAGTATCTGTCCGTATCTGACTTGTTTGTTCTAAGATTGAGGGAATATTTGGAACCTAAGGTTTTATATCTCCTTCTGTACATGTTTGCTTTAGTTTATCTGCTCCGATTTCGAATGTTCTTGCCGCTCATAAAAAACCTCTGATTTCTTTTGTAGCTTGGAAACTGCTTGACCTCAGTTATCTGCCGTGGCAATGTGTTCTCTCATCTCCAGTCATGTGGTTTGATAAAATGTTTTCTTTCACTGGCGGTGAGTTTGTAAATACTGATGTTCCACTCTCCTTTCGTATCAAGCAGTGGGAGCAGAAGCTGTCAATATTTTTTTCATTCTTCAACAAACCATGAAATCAGCATTGGCATGGCGAGTCAGGGCAGAGTGATCCTCATGTAGACACACTGCCCAAAATGCCCTGCCAGTGCATCAACAAGATCTTGTATTTTTTTGGAAACAGTATCTTCAAAGTAATGATTTTTAGTTAGGATTAACTTTTAGGGTCTCAGGGAAAAAAAATCCCTCTAGGACAAAGACCTGAAAAGGGTCCTATGCTTAGAAGTGGATGATTTCTTCTCATGACCTTCACGACCTTTGAAAATCTTGGAGAGCTCCTTGAAGTTTCTGAACCAAACTTTTCCATATCTGAACTCCACACAATTTTTCCAAGTTCCATGTTATTTGTGCATGAGGAAGCTTTGGACACAGAGTGGCAAATGCTTGAAGCTACTTGAGTGAAAAAAAAAAAGAAGATGGCTGAAAAAGACAAGGAGCTGATTCTCATGAGCTGCAACTTGAAGCAAGTCTCTAAACAGCAAGACCAAGCATGTTAATTCTCCTGAGGTTGTAGAAAAACTTGGAAAGATAAACATAATTCAGTCTTTTATAGGTTGCAGTAGCAAGGATTTGGCTCAGAAAAACCCTAAACAAAATATGCATATAGGTGTTTCATCAGAACTGCAGAATTTAGCAGGGAATCTGAATCAGGGTGATGGTGGATGTGAAATAGGAAGTCTGAATTAGGGTAATCTGTTGGATGAACCTGTGTGAGAGGTTTTAACTCTGGGTGCCACACGTGAAACCCCCATCGCCCCTCACTCCTCGGGAATTCTGAGTCGGTCCTTCAGCATCTGGAGTTCAAGTCACTCATTCTTCAGAAAGAGAAGAGTTAATGTTCACGTGTGTGTGTGTGTGTGTGTGTGTGTCTAATCAAAGTGCTATCTTTTTTAGACAGCAAAAAAATCAGGCATTAATTAGCAGAAAGTAGCAGAGTTGGGCAGGAGCCGTGTGGAGAATACAGCTGAAGGAGCAGAGTGGACCAACCTGGAAAAAGCAGGAGGCAGAGCAGAGCCCAGTGAGTGATGCAAACCACCAGACTGGAATCGTGAACCATCCTGAACAGGGAATTAAGTGAGGAATGAGACGGGCCAGCTTGCCAGGAGGCAGCAGGGCTTACTGGACAGCTCTGCTCCTAATGAGCCTCTCGCAAGCCTCCCTCGCAGGATGTCAATAGTGCTCATACTGCGTTTATTTTATTTATGAACAGACAGTTCTCTGTGGCAATGGCAGAGGCAGAAACATCCCAAAGGCGCCAAACTGCCCGCGCAGCACCTTCACACGATGGTGGGACATGTCACGACAGTCCTGAGGCAGTGATGGATGTCGGGATATTGCTGCTACTGACAAGGGTGGCTCTGCTGATAGCAGGGATGATCCCATGTGCACCAAACACGAGATGAGGGACAGCCTTGTTTGTAGTGGGAAGAACAGGAGCGGCTCATGTTGCCGCTCCCCAAAAAACCGAAATACTGCCCAACTCCCTTAAACACGGGCGCTCCAAGGGAGCTCCTTCCACCCCGGGAAGGAGCCAAGCAGCTGTGTCAGTGGGAATTCTGGGAATCAGGCATTCTTTGAGGCAGAAACATGCTTCTGAGCCTGGACCCAGGGAGGCGTTTTTGGAATCCGGAGAGTGCCGTGTGTCCGAGGAGGGCCAGGACAGCCGCCCGCACCGGACCCGGCCGGGCTGCGGGGTGGCGGCAGGGCCGGGGCCGGGTCCTTGGCGTGGGGTCCCGGGCAGGACCCAGCCCCGGGGCCGCGGGAGGAGCCGAGGGGCACACGGACCCCGCTCTGGGGCGATCGCTGCCCCCGGCCCGTCCCGCACCCCGCGGGCCGAGCCCGAGCATCGCTCCCGCTCCCACTTCGCCTTGGCCGGGCACCGCCATCAGCCGGAGCGGGAGGAAGGAACATTAACTCCAGCAGCTGTTTCTTGACCCCGGCTGTCAGCCCTGCCCCATGACGGGGCGCGCTTCGTTCTGCTCTTGTTTATCTTTTATTATTATTATTTTATTTTGGGTTGTTTTGGGGGTTTTTTGGTTTTTTTTTTTTCTCCTAAAAATATTTTCAAACTGGGAGAACGCAGCCACGGGCACACACGCAGAGCCGGGTGAAGTTTTGGGGGGGAAGGGGGGTCCAGCGGGATGTCCCCCACCCCGTCCCGCGCCC
>VZTJ01004011.1:93532-153907 GCA_013397795.1 Orthonyx spaldingii | reverse complement strand
TCCCGGAGGAGGAGGAGGAGGAGGAGGAAAAAGAGGAGGAAAAGGAAAAGGAGGAGGGGCGCACGGTACGTGAGGGGCGGCGAGCGGGGCCCGTCCCTCCCGCTCTCCCCGACCCTGTTCGCTGGGGCCGGGAAGAGCGAGAGGAGCGGAGGAAAAGGAAAAAAAATGTGTGCGGCGCTCGCCTGGGCTCCAGCAGCCGGGCAGGCCCGTGTGGGTGTGCTCGTCTTTAACAGAGCCTGGAGAAGGGAGCGCTGAGAGAGAATCCCGTAACTCCATACAAACGTCTCCCAGAGGTGCCAGAGGATGGGGCCGGGCTCTGCTCAGGGCTGCCAGGGACAGGCTGAGGAGCAAGGGCCACCAAAGAAACCACAGCAAGTTCCAGCCCAGCAGGAGGAAGAACTTCTCTCCGTGGAGGGGCAGAGCCCTGGAACAGCTGCCCAGGGAGGGCCTGGAGTGTCCCTGTCTGGAGCCATCCCAAGCCCAGCTGGACACGTTCCTGTGTCACTGCTCCAGGGGACCCTGCCTGGGCAGGGCTGGCGCTGGGGGAGCTCCAGAGGCTCCTTCTAACCCTAAATATCCTGGGATTCTGTGATTCTTCACAGCTGCTGTTTTCCAGAAGCACACGGCTCTGCTTAAACCCTGTGCACTCCTCACGTTTCTCACTAAAGGCATTTTGCTGCCCGTTCTCGGGGCTGGGGCTCTCGGGGAATTGCAGAAACACCTGCACTGTTTCCTGCTTTCCTCTTTCCCGGCATCCAGGAGGCACAGAGCAGCAGAGCCTTGGGTTATCTGCTGTTGAAAGTCATGTGTTTCAAGTGCTAATAAATAATTTTTGTCGTGGGCAGACAGGATGGTGATGTGACTCAGGGTCAGATACTGAAAAATAATGAGCATTGCATGAGGTGCGGTGTCACTTGTATTTCTTGTTAAGGAGAGGTGTGATCAGGGTGTGATAGTTACAGGTTGTTGCTGTGATAGCCACTGACAGGACAAGGGGAATGGCTTTAAACTGAAAGAGAGTAGGTTTAGAGTAGATGTGCTTTCTCCAGAACTGTGCAGGGACAGCATGAGAGGCAACAAGCACAAACTGATGGGTAAATATTTCCAGTTAAATAGAAGAAAAAATATTCACTGCTGTGGTAATTGAGCACTGGAATAGGTTCCCTGGAGAGGCTGTGGCACCTCCATCCTTGGAGATCATCAAAACCCAAATGGAAACAATCCAGCTGATGCTGCTGTGAGCAGGAGGAAAGGACCAGACCAAAGGTCTCTTCCAGCCTCACCTGTCCTGAATATCCATGATTCCCTGATGTAATTGAAGAAAAGTCTTTGTTTTATTTAAAGCAATAGTTTTGGGTTTTTTCCCTGTGCTTTGTTATTTTCCTATTCAGTTGCTATAAGTCAGTGAAATTTTTTGGTGTTTTTTTACCTGTTTTTGCTAACATCCAGTCTGCCCTGCAGGTGTCCTGTAGCATGGCAGGTGAAGAAGACTTCTTTTTGGAGGAGAAGAGATTCAAGCAGTACTGTGAAGACTTTGTTAAACACTCCCAGCAGATAGGAGATGGTTGGGAGTGGAGGACTAGCAAGGTAAAACAATCAGTGTTAACTTTTAGACACTCCTGGTGGACTTCTTGAGCTGCTGACAACCACCACAAGCTGGGACACCCTCTAACAACGCACAAATGTTTATTTATATATTATGTATATATACACACACAAAATACATTTTATATATATATATAAAATATATATTCGTAACCCTTTAGGCTGAAATAGCACATAGCCTTTGTTCTAGATCCTTGGCTTCATATTTTCATTGCAATACCTGACAGCTGCATGCAGCAGCCAGAAGTATCTGCCAGTGCTCATGATCAATTTTCATTATTTGCTGCTTCTCCGTAACTTTCAAGCCTCTGCAATAATAATTACATATTGTTTCTAGGTCATTAATCAAAATTTTAAGTAGCACAGGGCTAAGGCGAGTCCCAAAGGACCCCATTAGAATCACTTCTTTTATGATGATTTCTCCATTTTTTAAGTTACATTTGAGATCTGTGAATTAATACATTTTCATCCTGTAGCGTCTGTCAGAAAAGTGTGGGATTATTTTAATTTTTTAAATTTCCACTTGTGGAATCAACAGTTATCTTAGGGAATTCTGAGCATGTATTGTTCCAACTTGTTTGCTTATCAGCCAGACATGTCTTGTGAAATTACACTGACAGATTCTGTTTTCCTTAAGAAAAATGCATGTACTGTAAATATTCTTTCATTTACTGAATTCTGTGTGACTTTTGTTATTTTGCTCAGGACAACATCAAACTAATATATGTGTAGGTACACAAATTAGCTAGTTGTATATTATAGTGTATAAATATGTATTGATCCAGCATATAAAGATGTATTGTTACAGTATATGAAGATCTATGATACATGCTGGCTCTCTCCAGCATGTAGGTTTTCATGTTCTCTTTTCTGTGTGTTCTTTCTATTGCAGAAAATTTGCTGCTCTAGCTTTTTTTTTTTTTTTTTTAGGAGTTTAATGGCTTTAGAGGTTTCCCATGCTTTCATGAATTTTGGGGAGAAAAGTCCTGCTTTTTCCAATGTATGCCATAATTTTTACGTATGTAATTGTACATTAATATTCGTAACCCTTTCATCACAGATGGTCACAATTTCAGGAAGAAGCAGGACCTTGGACTTAGATTTGTTCTGTTTAGGAGTTTTTAAAAGACTGCAGATATTAACCAAGTGTTACAATGCACCCTTTCTTACAGAAAACCATTTGAAACTTTAGATTTCAGACCAAGGCTATATTTGTGAGGATTTATTCAACAAAGAAAGATGCTCTGAGCTTCTGCTGGGAATTTAATACATGGGTCAAAGTCTGAACTTTCTGTGAAATAAGAAGCTTTGCTGGAAATAGCAGAATGAGATAGATTTTTGTTCTCATATAGAAAAATTCTAAGAGGGTTGTTTTCTTTTTTTAATGGACCAAGTTGGCGACTCTGTGATTTCAGTGTGTGATAAAAACCTGGCTGTGGAGACCACCCATTTATAGTGTGGAGTCTGGGAAGAAAGATTTCCCTCAACAAGATGTCTCATTGTCTTTTTGCTTTTTTTTGTTTCTTCTTCTTTTTTTTAACCAGTATACGTGTTGTGGGTAGTTTGGGGCACCCTTAATTTTGCTGATGTAATGCCCTTGGATCCCATTCCTCATTCCTGGCTCACGTGAATAGACCCATTGATAGCATGAGACCACACAAGTGAACCAGGCTGGCAGAACTGTGTTCCTGTGTTTTCTGTGCAGATTAAATTTAGATGACGAAACACTCATTGTTCTCCTGGATCTGGCTCTTGGTGCCTAAGCTCACATGGCCCAAGCAGAGCCCTGTATTTATAGCTGTAAGTGAAATGTTCTAAACGATGTTATTTTTATCATGTGTTTTCTTGGTTGGGTTTTTTTTCCCACTTTCCGGAAGAAAGCTGTAAAAAAGCCAAGAGCACCTCTACTGCAGGAGCTGGTGGAGCTGAGCTGGGGTGCTGCTGTTAGGGATGGATGGTTAAATCTTGATGTGCAGGTCGAGATTTAACCAAAACAAAACAAAAACCCTGTTTGCTCGCTGCTTGATGTCTGTTTCATAATTAGGGAGGTTAATCCAGGCAATCACACTGAAAGCTGCATCAGTTCCCTTTTGCTTGTGGTACAGCTGCAGTAGGAAGGGACTCCCTTTGCACATCAGTGGGATCAAAGTTCTGGATCAAAGAGCTTTGATTTGTAGGGGCAGAAGTGAACAGAGTACAAAACACCACGGAGTGCAACAGGAGGGATGCTCCTCCTTCCTGCCTCCTCTGACACAGCCACAAAACAGAGACACTGCTGGCTCCACGTCTCCATCCCTCCCTCCATCCGTGTTTTTTCACGGCACTCACGGAACGCAAAGGCTGTGCAGACTGCCTGCTCACTCTCCGCGGTGGGAAGAACCGGTTCCGGGGGGTGGAGGCTCTGTCTAACCCTGCTCTGGCAAAGCTCGCCGTGCCCCGGGGCGTTTCACCTCTGTGGGTGGCTGCAGGGCTTCCTCTGCTGCTCTCAGTGGGACAAATACCTGCGCAGGTATCTTCACTCTTGCTGGCGCTCTTGGGAAGCCCCACGTGGAGACACTCGAGAGGAACAAGGAGACACTTGAGAGAGTGTTGAGAGTGAAAGAAGTGGATTTTCTATCGCCAATTTAGGCTTAGTTTTTCTTTCACCATTCCCTGCAGGCTGGATTCCTCCCTGCACAGGCTGCACTTGGCTCTGCAGCCAGGACTTGCAGGAAGGTTTGGTGGGTTCGTGCTCTTAAATGAGGTTTATTGAGAAAATAAGGCATGCAGTAGGAGAAGTTGTGAGCAATGTAATTGCCTATGGTGTTATTTATGCCAAAAAATCAATGGGAAAAATACATGTAAAGAGCATTATCCTTTTTTGTATGTTGAAACTTGATCAGACCAAAGTAAACAAGTAGCTCATAGCAGATTTTGGAGGTGCATTTAATCTACAGTGTCTTTGGAAAGAGAGAGCTAGTGTGTCAATATAAAACCTGTGACGGTTTAAAGGTCAAAATAAATGGAATAAACTATATCAGCAATGGCAGATTAACCAAAGAGTTAAGTTATAGTTAAGTTTGCAGTCTTGTCAAGTGATTTAATGCTACGTTAATGAATTTTGTAGTGAGACTGTTTTGAATAGAATCCTTTTTCATCAGATGTTGTGCATATGCTGTTTGTCTAAAATAAAATGTAATGAAACAGCTAATAAACCCCCAATTTATTTGTTTCCTTTGAGAAATAAATTCTCAACGTGCAACTACTGTTCTTTGTGTTCCGTACATGCATTCTCCCTTTCAGAGTGTACCTGTTCTTAAACGTTTTCTCTCCTCTTGCTTCTAATTAAGAAAAATAAAATGTGCAGGTAGACAGGCCAGCAATGCAGGAAAAGTCCTAAACCTTTCTGCTGCCGCTCTGGAATTGTGCAAGGGCTCTTTACAGCTGTGGACTGTGTGGCCTGGGAAGCAGAATGATAGAATGGGAACTGGGAGAAGGCACAGCTTCGTCTGTTTTCTCTTACGTTTGACCTCAGAGGTGATCAAGAGAAGGAAACAAGTTGTGACTCCACGTACATAAATTCTGAAGTGGTTTTGTTTGGTTTTCAGAACTTTGTAAAGTTAGAGGGGGAAACAGAGCAAAACCAAACCAACCTCGCAAGAGTTGGGAGGTTAATCCTGGCTTGAATGCATTAAAATAGGTGAAAATCATTAATAACTCCTCATCTCTTCATCCCCTTGGTGCACTACCTTCCCCTTCTTTGGCACTTACCCTGATCCCTAGGGTGCAGTTGTCTTATTCCATTAATAGCTGTATTAAACTTTATTTTTGCTGCTCAGGTCTTTGACTTCCTTCAACACCAAGCACTGGTGTAAATTATCTGTGAGAAGGTGCTGAGGAGCACTGCAGTCATCGCTGCCTATAAAAAGACTTGGAGCCTGTGCCTAAATACCATGCTCTGTTTATTTTCTAGAACAGTGAGGGCATTTACCATTTTGGTTACAGAACATTTCTTTTTTTCTTTCCCTTTTTCTGAACACAGGACCTTGGTGATGGTTATCTTAGTAAGACACACTTCCAAGTGAGAAATAGACACGTGCCACCAGACCTTAAGGAGAAAAGCAGTGATCACACTGAACAAATGTTATTTGCTCATGTTGAAGTAAGTACAGATCTTTAAACTTATGTGTTTATAAAATAAATGATAAAATTTAAAAGACACTGCTAGTAAGTCCTTCCAGCTAGAGTTCAGATCTGAAGTGACCAGTGGCTCTTAATTAGTTGTCCTGCAGTTAGAGGAAAACTAATTAATACACCTCATTCAGGTGTGCAGCTGTAGTGGTGATGAAAATGGGGAAGAAGTGGAAAAGACTCCAGCATCCTTTATGTAGGTGTTTCCCTCATTGGATAATATTTCTTAGCATTTTGATTCACTAATATCAAGGAAACTTTTTGTGTGTGTGTTTGGAAAAAGATTAAACATCAAGATTTATTTATCTTAGAGATAAATGTTAGTTAAAAGAATAAAGGAAACTTTGAGGTTAATATTCATTTGAGGTGATATTTATTGAATAAGGCTTTATACTCAGTGGCTACTTTTCTACTGTGGAACTGACTTAAAAGACTGAGCAATTTTTTGAACCTGGTGGCAGGCAATGAAATGGCCTTGGTGTTCCTGAAGGAGAACAAGCGTCTTTCTTCCAGAAAATTAAAACTGTTCATTAAACTCTGGTTGGGTTGATCTGAATAATTATTTGCGTGTTTGAGCCTGCATTAGACCTCTAGATTATTGACTAATCAGGATATAAATGACAGGGATTCCCTCCCTTGTTATGTTGTTGCCATAAATAAGAAAATAGGTCTTGGATTATAAAAAAAGCAAGGTATTCTGTATGCCACAAGCTATTGAATAGGTGGATGTGGTATACTTTGCAATTACCTTTTTCTGCAATTCCTTTCCTTTTTTCGTCAGCACTCTGATTACTTTTTTTTTCCGCCACAGAGACTCTGATACATTTAAGACATTTCTGGTCTGAAATGAGTATTCTTTTGGCCTGGTTTCTGAAGGAAATGGCACTTAAGACAATTGTGCTATTAGTTTGTGATACAGTCATTTTTACTGATTTTTGAGCTCAGTCACAGTTTTCAGCTGCATTTTAAAGAGGGATAGATATCTAACTCATTTAACAAATAGCTGAAGCATTTTTAAAGTTTTTCTTGAAATTGAATTTTAGTATTTCTTGAAAAGAAGGCTGGTATCAATGCTTCAGGGGTTGTTATTTAATTGTCTCTAAGTAAACAGTGTTTGTACACTTCAGTCCTGACTTGTAACAACAGATTACTGTTTATATTGAAAATTACTTTTGATGATTGTGACCTTTTTTTTTTAATAATGAATCAAGTCTTCATTACACAGTGCATTTTAAAAAAAAGTCTGTAAAAAGCTATTGAGTCCTTCTTCTGGAAAGAAGGTGTCAGTTACAGAAAATGTGATAAAACAAAAAAGACTTCAGAGTCTCTAACATACTGAAATGGAGTCTTAAATACACTGAAATATTGTGAGAAATAATACACTGAAATAAGATTCCAGGCCAGGCTTTGTGATTTATCAAGATACTGCAGTGTATAGTCCTTGAGATGTTTTGAAAGATTTTCTTGTTTTGAACCACAGTAATGTGCAGGTTGGAAGGACCTTCCTCAAGAAGGAGCCTTTGTACCTGTCCTGTTGGAGCAGTAAAGATGAAGGGTGATGCAAGAGAAAGGTCTCAGAAAATTATGGGGGTTATAAAACCATAAGAAAAAGAATTAATTTCTTCTCCAAAATATTCAGTGCCTAATAGAGATGATGTCAAATTTACATTCTTCATTGAACTGAAGGGTAACCAGACTGTTGAAGTTATTTAATCTATCAAATAGGAACTTGGAATTTGCTATGGATATGTGAAGTAAAGCTGTGTGTTTAACACTAAGAAAGATGAAAATGGTGGCTGTCAAGGGGTTGCATTTTCTTAAGCACAGTACTTCCTGTGTAAGATGCATGTTCTTTTTCACAGATATTGAATGCTGGAGACCAATTCCACTCTAATAACAATCTGTTATTTAAATAGGTGTTGGGTTTTGTTTTTTTTTTTTTAGCTTTAATATATGTTGCACCCATAAATCACACGGTATTATGGAATTACTGCAATCTGTTTGAATAAGTTATTGAAATCCATTCTGATGAAAAGCAAAGTTGTGGTCTTGGTAGAAATTGGAAAAGTTTCTTCTGGCTATATGCATTCAGTATTTATATATATATATATTTTGAAAATGAATAAATTTTATTTTTATGTATCTGGAGCTTAAATAAGCTCTAAATAAGAAATTAAATTAATTTTGGGAAAAAATGGTCATTTACTGATAGTTCCATATTTCACAGTTTTCAGTTCCAGAATTATTGTTGTGATCTTGATTTTTCTGTATTCTGTCTCTGTTATTTGTATCTTATTGGAATATTTCCATCTGTCTAATCTGCTCTCCTCCAAGGTGTGGTAAATACGACGCATGTGCATGTAATAATATAATTAACTAGGAACAGTGAGGAAGGAAAAATACAGAAATTAAGATCCGAGTAATCAACATTCATTGTTAGGAACAACCAATGTTGACAAAAATAAAAAAAAAACCTCTCCCGTGGAATATGCCAGGGCATAAGAGGCCAGAAGATTTTCCTCTCCTCGTCTTGGAAATCCAGTTCAAAGGTTAGAAATAGAACGTTAATTTTGGCAGGCAGGGTGAAAATTCAGAGGAAAATCAGAAGACAGATTTTTGAAATTGGGTGAAGTTATGGAAAAGTTTTCCATAGCGAGGATTTAATTCCTATGTAAGTGATTGAACCCAAGACACATTGGGGGGTGAAGTAGAATAAATCATAAATATATCCTGTCGTAGTGGGGTAAAATTAGGATGTTGAAAATGCAGAGAGGCAAAATTATTATTTTTCTGCTCCTTTTTAGTCTGTGAAGAGACACTGAAATCTAATGATATGATAAAGAAAATACACAAATAGCCAGAAGTAACTTTATTCAAATAGAAAATCAATTATCGATTATCACAGTATCAAAAATGTGCTAATCTTATGGGATCTACTGGAAACCTGATCAATTAACTTGGAGTTTGTTTCACCTCATTGATCTGTATGGATAGTTAATGCTTCCAGCTTTCCATCTCATTGACTGGTGTCTAAATATCAGGAGCTTTCCTGGCGAAGGAGTGATGAATAACTTCATATTCTGGTCTTTTCCACAGAGCAGTCTGTATTATGTGCTGGTTCCATTTATACAAGTTGTGTTTTCATCTGAAAACCAAGAATAAAATTCTATGTGGGTTTCTTTCTGCTTATTTTAGATATCTGCAATATAGAGCTTGTCACTTAAATCTTTGTTTCAGCCTGAGGAGGTAAAAAAGCGTTTCTGGGTATAAATCAGTTGACCTATTTTAGGTGCCTCCTCTAAGAGAAGATGAGTGTAAAAGTGTTTTTCCTCAGGGGTGATCAAGGGAAGCTACATGGTTAACCAGTTTGTGCATATTGTCAGGTGAGCCCCATGCAACCAAACGTGGCTCTGGGCTGATGAAAGCAGTGGGAATTTGTGCTGGTGGCTTCACTGAGGCTGAGATTTCACTTTGATGGTGAAGCTCACACTTAGTTGAGGATGGTGTTTTGTAAAGTAGGGACTTAAAGACAGTTTAAGAAAGTTTGTCTTTTGAAACTTGGCAACGTCTCAGCTGTCAAGCTGTTTATCTTAACGAGGTGCCTGGGGATCCTGTCTTAGGCTGACCCTATTTTTCCATTTTCCATCCTCCTAGAAAAGGATTCACACTGTTCTTCTGGTACCCCATCCTCTGTTTGTTGTGGTTTCAGTTTAATCAAGATGTTTATTTCAACATCCTGACTGGTAAACAGAAACTACTAACGACATGTGGCTGATGATAAACTTCAGAGCAAGTTGGTGGAGGACACCCTTCTGACCAGTGAGATCAGATTCAGTCCCTTGGATATGAGCTGGAGAGTCACAAACCTTTTAGAGTCTCTTCCAATAGAATGAAAATAGCCTGAGATACAAAGCAAGGGACAGATAGAAACACACGGGTGCCATCTGAAAATTTTTAAGTTGCCATTTTGTTCTGGTTAAATTTTTATTGAATCAGTTGTTGTCTTTCTGAGCTGTTCTGACTTTATGCCAGCTGAGTGTCATCTGTACTTTTCCACAGACAGCATAAATCTTGTGTAACCACCATAAAGCGTTCTGGCTAATTCAACAACACTCTTCAGTATATATTCTTTCTTGATCTAAATCAAATCTGTTCTCCCAGGACATCTGTCAGGGTCTCTATCAGTGAACATGGGGCTGTGTCATCTCTTTTAGCAAGGACAGAACAGTTACATACATTATTGCATGAATTTTTGAGAAGGTGACGAACACTGTGCAAGATTCAAAGTGAAGGTAGTTCTGCCTCAAAGAGCTTTTACTCTTTTAGAGTAAAATGGGAAAATCTGGATTCACTTTGTGCATTCTTTTTGTTTGTTATTCAAATAGCCCAAGGGAAGCAGTAACTTGGAGTAATAATTCTCAGTGTGTGGTTTGTCTCAGCTCCTCTGGGTATTGCAGAAGAAGTGAGTCAGCATGGAACCATTCCTGGAGTTGGAGCCATTGCCACTTTGTGAAGGAGTGGGCAGGTTGGGAATGCTGAATGTCTGTCCATACCTGATACTGCCTTTGGAAAATGAGCACTGAACCCCAACAAACATGCTGATGAAGTTGTGCATTTGCTGTGTCATGGGCTCCACCTTTGCTGGCAGCTGTTCATGAGTGTTAGTGAAGATCTGCCTGCTGGGGGATGTGGGAACGAGTCTGACATATTTCCTAACCTTCGTAATTCCTTGATTTGCTGTTCAGCTGTGCTTTAAGTTTGTAGCAAATTGAAAATTACAATATTTAGCAATTATTAATAGTTTTTTCTCGAAACAAAACCAGTATTTTTACAATTAGAAATAACTCCTTTTTCTTTTTTTCTGTGCAAAAATAAATAAGATGAATGCAGTGTAAACATTTGCATAACCACAGTATTTGTTGGATGGTTAAGTGAAAACCCAACAAACGGTGCTTAAGGAGAAAAATGTAAATACATTTAATAGAATCCAGCACTCACTGCAGGAAATAATGGAAGGATCTTAGTAAAGAGGGAGAAAATCAAGTATTGCATACCTAAAACATCCGTTTGTAGTGAATGTTTCGGGCTCAAGAGCAGTGGAGTTGCTTATGTACCCACACCGTTTTCAAATGCCATGTCACAGAAATGAAACCCAAATGGAGACCTGCAAGATATAAACCAAGAAACCACTTATGCTGAAGAGTTCTAAAGTGTGTTGCAAAACGCAGTGAAGATCCTTGTGATTTTGCTTAAAAATGTATTAATCTGAGGGTGGAATTAGCCTTTATTAAACCACAGGAAAGTATTCCAGCGTGGATTTTATTAACTGTTGTCTGCATGGAGAGGCTTGGCAAAACAACGACATTATTTAGAAATATCAAAGCTGGAAGGAACTTTGGTGTGGACATTACATCCCTTCCTGGAGCTGGAAAGCACTCGGGAAAAGAAGAGTGGCACGGTGACAGAAGCCACCTGAGCCCCAGTCCTGCTTTTGGGCTCCTTCCTTGATGGGATGCCTGAGCCTTCAAGGAGGAGGCTTAAATGCTTCTGCTCCTGTAAAGTTCTGGAGGCACGGGAAGTTTTGTCTCCCACACACAGACCTTTGTGCATCGTTTTCTGCGTGTCACGTTGGAATCCTGGCAAATCTTGTTAGCAGTAGTTACATTTAGTTTCCAACAGCTTTGATGACATGCTGTTGGCTTGACTGTCATTGTGGGTGGTGGGACCCTGATCTGAATTCTCTATCTTGCACATTCTTTGATTGCTGTTCTGTTTTACCCGCTAATAACTTTTCACAAATCTTAGGAAATATCTGAAAAGCAAGTATATAAACTAATTATGACGCTTTTGGGAGAGCGGAAGGAGCGCTTTGTGTGACCTCCAGAAGTGATTCATTTTCTGTTTAGATGTTAGCGTGGAGTGATTTCAACTTTTTATCTGCTGTCTTGGTGTTCAGAGCTGTCACTTAATATTAGCAAATAAATGCTACATCAGACACGGGAAAAGATGCTCTAATTCAGGTTTGGTAACTGAATGTGACAGTTTAGTTGGAGTTTCCATGGTCGAAGGCATGATGTCATTCCAGCAGAATGTCTTTCTTCTGCAGTAAATAAACCTTCATTTCCTGTGGAACACACTCTCAGGCTGTGTGAAGTGAAGGTGGTTTTCCCAGAATCTGAACTTTGAGATAGTAGTGATACCAGTGACAAAATTATTTATAAACTCACCCTTTTGTCCTGGTGATCCTGTGTTTTATATATTAAAACGGAGTATTGTTGTTTTGTTTCAATTTAGTGCATTTTCTCATGATGTCTAGAAAGGTGTTTTGAAAAACCTGCATGGTGGTTTTACAGCATCTAGACAAGATGAAAATCAGACTAAAGCATTTGCACTTCTTTAAATCTTCAATTTAAAATTTAATTAAATAATTATAGTTTGATTTAATGTCACAAATGCAAGTTCTGGTGGGGTTTCTTTGTACAGTAGGTAATTATGAGATTGTAAAAAATAATTTTTAAAAATTGTGCTAGAATGAACTTGAACTGTGGTTGTCTTTACACAGTAAATTGTGTTAATTGACTTTACAGCTGTGTCTAATTACATATACAGCAGCAGTATCAGAGATATGTAGGCCACACGGTCACTCACCTGTGCTGGTTGTGTGCTTCCTCTCTCAACTTGCTGGGTTAATGCGATTTTTCACAAGTCTTGGTGACCCTTCCATCAAATGTTTTGATGCTTGGCATGCCTTGATACCTGGGCAAAACATCAAGAGATCCCAGCTTCTGTGGTTTTATCAGTGGAAAGGCTTGTGAGAAATTAAAATCTGTTTTTCTGTTTCCAATATAAAAAGTATTACTGCTGTGATCTTAATAGGAGAGACAGTTTTGGAAAAAGACATGTTTTGTTTGTTGTATTGTTCACCCCCTCTCTCTTCCTCTTTTATTCTCCAAAAAATGTTCAAAATGAGCTGCCATGAATGGAGGAGGTACTGAACTGATGGCCATATCAACAGTGCTTATGTTGGCACGTTTGGCCACAGCTTGGCTTCCTTTAATATTATTTAATATATTGAAAGTAATGCATGTTGTAACACAGTCACATTTCCCAAGCATCGCTGTGTGCCTGGGGATAACGGGAACGAAGAGTTTGGGGGGATCTAAATTCCCCAAATTTTATGCATTTTAATATCAAGACATACTTTAGGATGCAGTAGAATACGACTCATAGTGGTCGTAGTTGTTCAGAGTTGTTTAATCACTGAGGTACACATGTTGCAGAAGCCTTTTTCTCCAAGCACATGCACTGAAATGTGGTGTTAAATATCATAGAAAGATTAATGCTAACATTCTTTCATTCCTGAAAACAAATCTCCGGTGTGTTTGTAACAACCCGACCGTGCCAGGTGCAGATAAATTTTGCAGATAAATATGCATTTTCAAATACTCAACGACATTAACTCACAAACGAGAGACATGACACTGCAGTGTTTTCAATATTGTTTTACCACAACAGAAACAAAATCACAATCTGGTCAATTGTTAGCATTTTACTTTTAGTGGTGAACCTCGAAACACTTCATGTTTTCAGCCTCGCGTATATGCCTGCCTTTGTTTCTCTTAAATTAAATTGTGCTGGTTCAATGTTATGCTCTAATTTTCTGGGGATGATGATGCTCATCTGTATTGGAACAGTGCTTTTATTTTGGCCAAGTGCCTGTGTTTTTAGCACTGTCATATGATTATCTTTCAGTGCGTTTGGATTGCTTGCCTGCAGCACACAGGTCATGCTGGCTCGGGGTGAATATTGCAGATTTAGGGTCTCGCAGTGGCTTCCTGAGAACCTGGCAAAATGGCCAAACTTCCATATGTTGCTGCTTTGTGGAAAATTCATGGTTATTGTCCTGTTAGCTGTGAGTTCTAACTGAGAGTTTTGTTTCCTTCCCACCACCATCTCACTCTCATTGTCTCTGAACTCTCAAGATAAATGAAAAAATCGTTTTCTCCCCTTTGTTGCAAAGAATGGTTGTGATTTTCTGCACTGGAAAAAGATGCAGTCTTATACTTATTTTTCCCCCCTGCATGATAAGGTTTTCTTTACCATAAATCTTTTTGTTAGCCTTATTAATTAAGAAGCAGCTACTGCTGGGTTTGTGTTAATAATGTAAATAAAGCAAGTTAGCTTTTTTTCTTGAGGTCAGAAAGTGGTGTTTCTTGAGACCATTATAGATTTATATTGTGTAATCAGTGTGGGATTTTGAGGTCAGGTCCTTTCTAGATATAACTAAAGAGCATTGAAGTTCACTGAGACTTAGGAACTTGTGGTGCAGGAAAATGTGTTCTAGAGTTACAAATTATTTTTCATGAATCGTAAAAATAACTTACTTTTCCCCATATAGATCAACACACAGAGAGGAGACACTGCCTTTTTACCTTGTAGGAGTCAAGACTTAATATATATACTTTAAAAACGTGTCTATATATAAAGTATGTATATAACATAAGGCTTTTTTTGTACTGCACTGGTGCTCAACATGATGCTGCCAATGCAGAGTGTTAAAATTTAGTACTAATGTGATTACGAACACCCCAATTAAAAAAAAAAAATTATTCTAGTTTACAGCAGAAATTAATTTTGTTCTGTCAACTTATATGAGACAGGTGTTTTCCTGAATGAGCAAGACAATAGATCTTTAATACGGAGCAGAGTTTTTTCCACTTGAATCCAGCTTGTTAATGTTGTGTAATCTTTCTGCCCTGGTTTGCCAGGGACTAGTTCAGGCAAGCACTTGGACATGCTCACTGAGTTTTTAAAAAATGAGACACTCACTTCTGCTGTGTGCAAGGTACTGAGAGCACATCCTGAGCACAGGGGACATTAATGCTTGGGAGTGGAAAATACACTTCTTGGCAAAAATGGATGTCTGTAACTGGGAGTATTTCGCTTCATGGGTGGCTTTCTCACCATGATCTATGGTGGTAGCAATCAAAATGAGTTATTCGAGTTGACTCAGACATCTCTTACCACCATTTTGCTCTGAATTCTGAGGAAGATATAATGTCATGCACTAAATAAGATTTAAGTTTGCTCTTTGAAGAAGAAAACAATAAAGTGTAAGAACTTGTGGTCATGAGATAGACATTTTTCTGGGATAAGTGATATACAAAGTTGTGGAAAGGCAGACGTGTCTGTATGGGAGAGAGAAAGCTGAGAGACAAAAGGCTTGTGCTGTAGGTCACACTTTATAGCATAAGCTTTGTGTCCATCTAGTGATTTTTGTAATATGATCATTAGTGTTTCCATCTGTATTTTGTGTTTTTCCCCATTTGATAGCTTGCCAGTAAAATTTCTTTCCCAGACAGCTGAACCTAGCTTGCAGACTGACAGGGCACAAAAAAACCCCCCACCTTCAAAGGAAAGCACATTAAAAAGCTTAGAAATCACCAGAAAGCGTTAACGGCTCCGTTGGCTCTTACACAATGGGATGCAGGAATTGCAATAATGTTCTCCTCCATCTGGTGCCTGCAAACTTGCTGTTTTCGGAGGCATTCACTGCTGTAGCAAACTGTTCACTTATTCATTCTTGTGTAGTTGCCCGTTTATTCTTTGGAAAAGACTTGGGTGGAAAGCGGCTCGGTTCTTTGTTACAGAAGTGCTCAGTGTCAAACACATTGCAGGAAGATGTCAGTCCAAATGCAAATACCATCGACTCTCAGAGCCTCTCCGCATGTTGTGTGTGTCTGGAACGTGCTGTGAAGGTGTAGTCCCAGGAGCGAGGATCTTGACTGACAGTTCTTAAAGGAAAATCATGCCATATCTGTGCCAAGACATCTATCTCAGGCTGGAATTTCGATTTCCGCTTCAGATTTCCTGGCTTGTGTTCGCTAACGTTACAGCCTTGGTTCTCCTTCTTTTCTTGGGATCTGTGTGGTTATTTTCTTTGTTGCATCTGGACTGGTTAATTTTCAGGGTGGTGAGACAGCAACTGACTGGAAGGTGTCACTCTGAGAGGGAGGAGTGCTTTAAGGAACTAAAGCAAGTGAAGACACATTTCTTATTGCTAGACCATGACATAAAGGGATTAATATATAATTTCTGAGCACAAACCACTAAAAAATGTCCAACTCTTGGTCCTCCCTGGACATCTGAAGTAACTATGTTCATACAGCAACAGTCTTTGGTGATGTGTTTGTAGCAAGACGTGTTAGCCATCACCTATCTTACATTATCCTATCCCAGAATTTAAATTAGTCTCTTCAGTCCTGGGGTATCGAGCAGGTACATTAACTTATGAATAGTTGCCCTGAAAATATTATAGGAATTCCCAGCATCCTGTGTATTTTAGTTGAATGTTACATGATGATGTACATTTCTGTAAGTCTTGTGTTGCTTTCAGAAGTTGTGAGCAATATTGGGGTGCGTTGAGATGACCTTGGAAACATTCATTTCAGCATATGTAAATTTTCAGGTGCTCTACGATGTGCCTTTGTCTTTTCCAGCTCTTTTTCTGGAAGGGTTTGTTGCTGCCTTGTACTGATGTGACCGTGGTGGTTGTGTGTGGGATCTGGCACTGCTGTATTTCCACGTGCTGCAGGTGCAGTGAGTGGCTGAAATACCAACCACCAACTCTGCTCCTGAGGTCCCACTACCCAGGGCTTTTAGGATGAAAGCTGATCTCTCATAGGCAGGTATGTGGGAGCTGTAGGTGTGCCTGTTTTTGACTCAATTCCTTTGGAAATGCTCTGGAGATCCCTTTAGAGTCAGTCTGTGGGCACAGTGTACTCTTGAGGTTGTTTGCCAGTTTTTTGTGTTTTTGAGTTTCTCTAAATAAAGATCTTGCCTGCCTGAGTTCAGGCAGCAGCTGTGCAGACAAGGGCTGGATAGATGGTCATGGCAACCTTCAAAACCAGTTATTTCTTCACCGTCTAAGTTGGAACTTCAGCCCTGAATATGATTTAATGAATCTGATTAAATGTTTAGCTTAGGCCAACAGAATTCCATCTTCCAGCTTTGTTAGTGCTTCAGTTAGTGCTTGTGAAACTTTTATTTTCCCTTCTATATGCTCAGTGATATCCATACTTTTGGGATGTTGGTAGGTAATACTGACCTTTGTGGAAGGGAGGTGTGTCAGAAGAATTAAATGTTGTTCTCTGAGCCGTACAATTTCCAGCAGTTCTGGAAGCTGAGGCAGGTGTCTGAACTTGGCAGCAGTGGGTCCTTTGCCTGTCTTCAGCAGGAGCTTCTGAGCACAAGATTCTTGGGAAGATCAGGCCACATCGGCTCTTAAACAGAACAATGCCAATCTGAATGAAAACATCTGATTTTGGATGTGTTGTCCAAGATTTAGAAGCTAGGGCAAAGTCAGGTGTCTTGAGTAGTTGCACACGTTTGCAAGAAAGAACAGAAGAGCCAGGAAAAGCTTCCTATATCAAATCCTGAAGCCAAGGTAGGATGCATGGAATGTATTTAAGCATCTCCTTTGTAGGATTCTTGTCTTTCAGCAGTCACAGCATGTGTTCTAATGTATGTTTAATTAGTCCATTGCTTAAGATGCAGAAGCGCAGTTAAAACTTGAAGAGAGTATTGAATCAAAATTTTGATCCCATGGTCTAGTATTAGCTAGAAATGTTTAGCACTCAGAAAAAAATATTAACCACTGCTGTTACTACTACTATCCATTTAAATACAAATATAAATGGCAGACACTGTCATGGGTTTCTAATTTTTACAATACTTCTAACTGCTGCCTCTTGTTAGATGCTTAATTTCAAGTTCCCGAGGTTTTGTCCTATATTTTAGGACAGAAACAAATTTGCTATTTAACATCAAATGTAGTTTTTGTGTAAACCATAACTGCACAAATTTGAATTGTAAGGAAAATGTTAAACATTGGAAAGATGAGACTGCAGAAGGTCTGCTATACCAAGGTTAGCAAGGTATAACACTTCCCTTTGGATTGTGTTAGAAAACCTGTTTTGATCTTTTTTTCTGCGATGTGTTCTGCAGTCTCTGCTCTTGCCTCTTCTCAGAAATTCTTCTTTCCGTGGAGTGATGGTAACCACATTTGAGCAAAGCAAAGGTTTTTAGAGATAATTAAGCTCCTGGAAGTTTTGTGGAGGTGAGTGACTGAGTGGAGGACAGGCCATGAGAGTTCTCAGCCCGAAGTAACTTTCTGTGTGCCAGAGAATGCACACGACAAAGGCCTTTGTAAATGTCCCAGCTGGGGCAGGAACCCTCTCCTTCCTTGGGCCTAACTCTTGATGCAGATCTGAAGGGAAGAAAAATCAGCCAGACTAAACACTTCCAAGTAATTCCAGGTAATTCTGGGCTTACAGCATTTAGCAAGCAACTTGATAAGCAATTACAAAATATTTTGTCATCTGAATTTGAGGCAATACAAAAAAAAAAAAAGAATTAATTAAAGAATTATGCTTGCATTTAAAAAACTCTGCTTTTTTGCTATTGATTTCCCTCCCTCTTTCCTCAAGTACCTGTGCTTTGGAAAGACAGAGAGTGCATCAGATTAAATGTGAGTAAAGGCACCCATGTATTCCTGGCACAACGTGCAAAGTACATGGATATTAAAACATTGCATTCTTTGGTGAATCCCAGCTTACCTGTAGCTGATGCAACATCTATCCCTGTGAATGGCAGGTTTCAATCCCTGTGAAGTGTAAGAATACCTTGGCAAGGTATTTTTTTCTCCACTGTTAACCAGATTTGTGGTACTAGACTTTATTTCCTGCTCCAGGTTTTTTACCTCATCTACCAACTCTACTGATTTTCTTTGTCTCTGCATGGAAAGAGCTGCCACAGTAGGGTCTCATTACAGAATTTTATTTCAAACCCATCTCTAGAAATACCTCTAAAAATAACTAGGCTTTAATGTCCTTTTTTTAAAAGACTTTCTGAAAACTGCTGAGATAATACTGTGACAGAAATCTTGGTAAAAAAGAAGAAATAGAGAAATAACATGAGTGGGGTGGTTAGTGATGTTTGTCAGTTAATGTACTTCATTACCTTCAAATGAAATCCCTGCTCTGGTACATTTAGTGTTCTGGAAGGTGTTCTCACACAATTTTAGTTATCTGGTACTTTCAGATTTTGTCCATTGGTATTTTAAACTGCTTCTGAGAATTCATTTTTACCTGCTGTTTTTCAAAGGCAGCCCTGGATCACAGATCTCATAACCATGTGTAAACACCTGTAACAGGTGTTCCATTGTCTGTTTTTCCAGTCAGGTCTGGCAATCTTGCTATGATGAGCTGTTCCCTCATGTGTGTGAAGTCCTTCATAAAGGACAGCACTCCTCAAAGATGTAAATAATATGTAATTAAAAAGCATAATCAGTTTTCTTTAGTGAATGAGGAACATTTAATGGCCATGCATAGGTAATACAATAAAGTGCTTAAACAAATCAAATCAGAATCAAGTGTCTCAAAGTTTTTTAAATACTAATTATTAAGAACTGGGCACTTGACACTTCGAGCTGAACTTACTCATAATTTGTACTCATAGAGGAAGGGAGTGAATGGGTGAGTAGAAAGAAGTGTGAAGAGTAGGAGGGGAGTGAGCTGATGCAATACTTTGGTAAGGAAGGGGATGAGCCCATTCTGGTACTTCACAGATTTTTTTTTTTTTTTTTGTAGCTTCATAATGCCTGAAGGGAGATTACAAATAGTATAATTTTCAGCATCAGGAAAGCGGAAGGGTGGGTGTTCCCTGTTTTTTTTCTTTTCTTTTCTTGTCTTTTTCCCTGTCAATTTTTTTGAATTGTCTTTTACTTAAATTTTCCCCTACCAGTATCAAAACCCTGTCAATTTTTTTGAATTGTCTTTTACTTAAATTTTCCCCTACCAGTATCAAAAAAAGCAGGTGTTAAAAAAGTTCTCTTTTCTCTGTAGAGTAGAGAGATCTGTATTCAGCTGATCCCAAAGTAAAATACTTGTTCTTAAATAATAAGAAGAATGCAGAAAGATTCTTCAGCACTTCTCTCAAAAAATAGGCTAGGGAAAATACTTGCTGGGGACTAGAAGTCAGTTTGAAAGGATTTACAACTTTTTAGTTTAAAAGAACAGTTGAAACAAGTTTTGAATGTGTCATTAATCGGCTTTGAAGTCAGACTTGTAGAATTATTTTTCCCCACTAGTCTACTGCAAGTGGCTTGTTGATAACTATGGCATTATTAAATTTAATTACTATTCTGGTTATTATTTCTAAAAACGGTACGAGTCTTTGGTATGCAACAGCTGATGGATTTCTCTCAGCAGTTGTGTTTCTTAATGAGCAAAACCTGAAACTCCTTCAGACTTGGCTTTGGCATGGAGTAGGAATTACAGAACATCTGGCCTGGGAAAACAGGCTTGAAAGGATACATCATTAGTTGATTCCGTTCAAAATAAATAGATGGACAAGTTGAGTGTTTATGTTTCTTAATTTCCGAAGGGCAAATTTCAGTTTCTGGAAGAGGTTTAATGGTTTTGGCTGAAGCATGCTTTACCTTTCTTCACTCAAATGTGTAGGATGGTCTGAGAGGCAGCCATTGTACCAAGATCATTAAGAAACAACATTTAGGAATGGCACAAAAGTATAGCTCAGGCTTTTTAGATTCAAGAATTTCCAGAAAGAGAACCTGCTTTATATATGAAAAATAGGTCTGAAAAGATGCTGAGACAAATACCCAGGGGTTATTTAACACTGCATATAGCAATATTAAAGAAAGAGAAACAAGCCCAGGAAAGAGATTGCAGGCAAAATTACATTTTACTCTGTTCATCAGGTAAATGGAAATAAATTCCTGTTTCCAGTAAAGATTATTTCAGACAAGGCAGGGTGTCTGGTGAGGATGGGTCTAATGAGTAACTGCTGTAGTTACTAGATGCCTCAATCAAGGGGGAAACAATCTTTGAGAGGAGATCATGAAGAAGAAAGTAAGAGATAACTTCTACCCTAGGATTTCTGTCAGGTGTCAGAAATCTGTTGTTTTTTGGGTTTTGGGGGTTTTTGTCTGTCTCAAAAGGCAAAAAGCTATACGTTTATTAGTCTGACATCAATGGTGTTCAAAGTTTTCGAAGAATTTCTTAAAGAAGATTTAAGAAAAGGTTGAATGTGGAAATAGGATGGAATGCAAGATGATGTTACAGAAGGTTGTGGATGTATTGAACCATTATCTGTCATTTGGCAAAATAACTGAGTTACTAGACAAAGAAAATTCAGTGCTCCTAATCCATGTAGAGTTTACTAAAACTTTTTATCAATGGTCCACAGGAAAGCAAAGCTGTGTGATAGTAGCACAAAAATTCACCCTCAGACAAATCTCGTATTTTAAGTTGTAATCGCAGTACAGGGAATAAGAGAGGGTTAATGAAATTTGCTGATGGCGAAATATCTGGAGGCATTGTGAATACAGCAAAAGGTGAGAAATTCCTGTGGAGAGAGCCAGAGGAGCTCGAGGGCTGGCACAACAGAACCAGGATGAAATTTAGTGGTGCAAAGGATAAGGTCATGTACTTGGGGAGCACGGGTGAGGTGGTGCTGCTTCAGAAGCTTGTGGCTCATTAGTTGGAAATGAGTGAGGAGGAGAAATAAATGGATGTTTTAGTTGATCATAGGATTACTGGGAACTGCTCGTGGGCATGAATGAAATACAGACAGGTTTAGGTTCTGTCTGGGTGTTGCTCTCTGATGGAATTGGTATTCAACAGGGATGTTGAGGACTTGTCTGTCGTGTTGCGTGTTTAATTACAGCTGCTCTCACTGAAATAAAAATAAAGGGAATTAAAATATAATAGATTTTTTATGGTGAGTTTATGGTGAAATCAGATTGGGAAAAGAGAAAAGACCAGAAGAATTCTTGTTTAGCATTAAAAAAAGAAAGCCTGAAAGGAAGTATGATTGATCTCTGTTAATACATTGGGCAAAAAAGGTTTGAAATGCCAGGGAATGAAAAAAGCCCCTTAAACTAAACTAAACTAAACTGTCATGTTGGCACAGGAGTTCACAGTTATAAACTGAACTTGGATAAACTTGCACTAGAACCAGAGAAGTGAGGTGCTGAAATAGCTTTCCAAGAGGAGCAGTGGTATCCTGAAGTCAGTTAGTTTGCAGATACAAGTATAGAAAAAGGCATTCTGTGATGTTTGATACCTGTGGTAACGAGACACTGAACTTAATCAGCCAGGAAGTCCCTTGGCCTCCTGTTTCACAGATCGCTGTTCATTTGTGTTATCCATGGCTGTGGTGGAAGATGCACATTTAGAGTTAATGCCTTTGTTTATACATAAAATCAGATTTTGCAAGGCTGCTTGGAGAGCAAGGAAATCAAAGCTGAGATTGCACAAGAACGAATATTTTCCCTGTGTGAAACAGGACCCTCATCTTTACATAGCTCTGTGAGAGGGATTTTCACTTTCGGCCTAGATAAGGCGTCCTGAAAGCCTGGGATCTGATTTTGAGAGTGTGTGATCCTCAAAATCCCTCAGATCCTATTCTTTCAGAAAGCTGTCTCCCAAGTTCTGTTTGCATGTGAAGTTCAGCTAGGAATTTCTTCTTTTATGTCCTGATGGATTAAAGAGGAAGAATGCTGCAAGGTTAGTAATTTATTTCACCTTTGTAGCCAAGCTTTGTCTTGAAGCAGAGAAACATTTTGCTCTTTAAAAATGCCATTTTTAGTGACACACGATTTTAGATTATTCATAGCTTTAGGTTTTTACCTCTCTCTTGGTAATCTCGTTTCCAGCTTTGTTACCGGGAACACAGTATTTTCCTTTCCTGGGTGGAATTTGTTTTCCTTTGTCAGTCATTTGATGTTGAAAAGGAGCAGAACTGACGGTCTTCTCCAAGGAGGGTGTGTTGTAGGAAAGCAGCAGGGATGTAGAACTTGAGAGAAGTTTGGGGTTGTCTGGAGCTCTGCAGGAGGGGTCCAGGGGCACCTGGTGTAAATGCTGAGTGGTGGGAAAACACCCTGGCAGCATCTGCACAAAGTGCCTTGGTTGAGGTTTATACTGAAAGAAAAAGAAGCTAACCCTGATGACAGAATTGTAGTTTTACGTGATAAAATCTAATATTAATGTGCTCTTTTTAGGTTAATTTTGTCGGAGTGACTCAGACAGTTCCCAGCTGTGATTGGCAATCAGTAGCAATAATACGAACTCTGTCATGTTTCCTCATGGAAGGGACAAGGCTTGGAGCAGACAGTGTATTATTTGCTTTTCTGCACAGGTACAGATGTGATTGCACTGCTTTTTTCCAAAGGAACGAGTTCACGGGACTAAAGAAGTTGTTGTGTAAAGTATCAGGGACAAAGACTTATGTGGAGAGAAATGTAAATATGAAATAAAATGTAAATATAAATTAAAATTAAAGAAGTCATGATAAACACCGGCAACTCAACAGATTCTAACCTTATACCTTAAAACCAAATTAAAACCTGTAATAACTTTTTTTCACTTCCCAACTTGGCATATGCTTTTTCATGTTTTCTTAAGGCTTATCTCCATAACTAAGAGTTCAATATCACTAGGTTTTTTTTCTATTTTAGGTTAGCAAAGTTACATATTTCTGTCTAGCCTCTGATTTTTCTCTTTGCCCATTCCAAATTTGGTTTGGTTTTATTACTTAATATCTGCGGTATCAACAATTCCTTTACTGCCTGTGTGGTTAAGAGATAAACAAACAAACAAAAAAAAAATCAGTCATTTTGAGAGCACCTAATATTAAAGGATGAAAACCGCAGAAGTTCTGTTGAACCATGGCAAAAAAAAATAGCTCGTCAGTCTCTTTTGGAAAGCTGATTCCAGCCCTGTGTTACACACTCATCATCCTTCATAATTCTAAGGAAATATATGTATTTTTCGTTTTTGTTATAAAATTCGTGTTTCTTTTTCCTTTCCTGTCTTTGTCTTTCCTCCAAAGACTATATAAAGAGTTGGTATTTTCTACTACAGAGGAAAATGTGGGAAAAGAGTATGTTCAGATGTGTTTAAAGTATTCTTTTGGCACCCAATTCTGTGATTAATGCTTTTTTGAATAGAAGACAAAATTTGCAGAAGTGTTAACCCTCCCAGTGTTTAAATTATATTTTCACGTTAAAAATACAAACAAATCTTGCATCTACTGTTGCTTTTCTGGCATCAGGTTCTGTTACCTGGGTTTGCCCTGGAAGTTACTTGCTAGCATGGTCATATAATTAGTAATATTATATTCTACAGATGCAGTTGTAGTGTTTTCCTGGGTTATGTCTGGTAAAAGTCTTGCACCACTTGAAGAAATTAATAAATTTTGGTGTTGCCAGCTTCAGGTATTATTGCATTCTGTTCCTCAGGGTTGCTGAAAATGGAATTCTTGCTGGTGTGGGGGTATCCAGCCTTTATGTCTAATAGTTCACAGAACTATTTGGCAGTGACTTTGTTTTTAAACCTAGGTATTTAGTACAGAGAGTTGTTACTCTTCAAAAAGTTATTTGTTAGATTGTTTCAAAGCAGGGTTTTTTTACAGTCGATAAAGTTGTGAAAGTGCCATGGTGTGTTCCAAGGTTGTCTGGGGACATGATTGTGATAACGTTGTCCTGTGATTAGAGGTTCTCCTGACCTGTGGTGAAGCATCAAGCACGGTTTTTATCATTTTCAATTTGTAAAATTAAACAGTTCCTTAACGGACTTTTAAATTACTTAGGTTTTTGACCTCTGAATGATTACAGCCTGGTAAGATTTGATCTTAATTTTGGAATGTTTGGATTTGAAAGCAAAGATATCTAAAATACGTATTGTTGTGTACTTTACTGCCATCCCTTGTTTTAAAAGTTACTAAAGTTCATAAATAGAACCAGTTTTAAAGTTATTTTGCTAAAATAGTGAGCTCTAAAGTCAAGTCTAGTATTTTTTTTTTTTTTTGACTGTTTGGAAATACTCAGCATTTAGGCAGTAGGTATTAGGATAACTAAATTATACTCTCTGTTCTGTTGTGAATTTTCAATGTACGTTTGATCAAAGCTTTTCACTCTTTTGTCTCAGTTTTCACATTGTAGCTCTTGCTTGTAGGGGGCAGAAGTAAACACAACAAAATAACTTTGTAAAAGTAATCTTGATACAGAATATTCAGTGAACGCTCTATTGTCACTTTCTATTGGAAAACCTTATTACAACATTCAATGAAACCATTAAGGCAAGAACTTTACTTTGAATTTATCCATCACTGCATTGAGATCTGTACGTTCCTTTCAACTATTTCTCTGTTAAACAACAAAAAAAGATCTGTTTAGGACTTTGCCTTTCCTGGTGTATCTTGGTCTTCTTGAGTTTATTGCTGAAAATTTTACCAAATGTTTTTTAAGAGTGGAACTGTAGGATAGGCAAACATGGTGCAGCTTAGGAAAAAAGTCATAGCACTAAAGGCTGTTTTTGAGGATAAAAAACCTCAGAACAGAGCTGTTTGCTATTTATGTTACAGGTGGTCAACTATCCTTGAAAGTTAGAACAAACTTTATGTAACAGCAGAACTGTGTGTAATCAGTATTTAGTCTAGTGGTCTGCATTCCTCTTCAATCCTAAAATTG
This sequence comes from Orthonyx spaldingii, assembly GCA_013397795.1. Taxonomy (NCBI): domain Eukaryota; kingdom Metazoa; phylum Chordata; class Aves; order Passeriformes; family Orthonychidae; genus Orthonyx; species Orthonyx spaldingii. Next base: position 128,580 of record VZTJ01004011.1, on the reverse strand, counting down.
GGTGATAAGAAAAACAAGAAAAATGGGTTTAAATTTCTGTCTAGCTTAATTTTACATATTTTAATATACTGATACGAAATAAATGGATTTTTCTTGACTATGAAGTGGCTTTATTTTTCTTTTATTTCAGAGTTATGATTGCAGTTTTAGTGAACATGCACTTTTCTTTTGCTTAGTGCTGTGTGGATACTGCAGTACAGGTGAAGGTGTCAAGAGAATTTCTGTGTAGAAAATGCATTTTCTACAAACTCAGATTTTTTTCAGGAACTTAGTTTTCTAATTAGACAAATGAAGTAGTTCCTCTAGGATCAGATTAATCCTACAGAAAATGTGTCAGGGTTTTAAACTTTTCTGAAAGTTTATTTTTTTTTTTTAGCAAGTTTAATAATCTGCTGCTTTGCTCAGCAGAGCTGTATTTTTAAAATCTTTTCACACTAATGCCCTTGTGCAGACTGCCAGGATTATCAAACTGAATGTCCAGCTGATTTCGAGTGAGCCACTTCAGATTTACATGGCACACTGCAATTTAGAAATTCTGACATTTTCTATTTTAATATTTACCATCTCAGACCAGAAGGATTTTGTCCTGTGGAAAGTATTCATATTTAACTTCTGTATTGATTAAAGAAAAAAGACAAATGTTAAAATACTGTTTTTTCTTGTGGAGTGGAAATGGCAGTATTTGGTTGAATCTCAGCACTTTTTGCTCTGTGTCCTGGTGTAAATCACGGCCGAGGCAGTGAGGTCTGTGGAGTGTGTGTGGGATCCCTGGTGGCAGCAGGGAATGAGGGGCATTTGTCTTGTGATTTGTTGGCCCTGTCAATACTCGTGTGACGGGGAGAGCAGAGCTGAGCTCAGCTCCTGGGCAGTCCCCGCCACGGCAGCGCTGGTGTTATAAACTCCATTTCCTGCCACGGTTTCCATCTCCTGCTCTATTGACTGTGCTGCCCAGCTTTGTATCATCAGCAAAATTTGTCAACAATCTCCTGCTTTTGTGCTCAGGTTCTAGAGGAATATTGTAGCTAGGATTACTTTGCAGTCCAGCTTTAGAGGTGCTTCGTTAGTCGACCGTCTCCTGGTCAATAATTCTCTTTTTAGCTATTCATGTTATTCTCTCCCCTTTTCCACTTTCTTGTGTTGTACATTTTGAACATAATCCCCATCTTTTCCACTTTAAAAAACTGCTTCCCATTTGGCCCGGTATCAAATATTTCACTGCATCCAGCCAGATTGAATCTCCTGCATTTCCTTGTCCACTAATTCAGTTATCTTATCAGGGGGACATATCAGGTTTGTTTGGCTTGCTCTCTCTTTGACAAACCAATGTTAACTTTTAATCCAGTTCCTACATAGCTCTGTATGATTAATTATTCTTTCCTTCAAAAATGGGTCTAATCCCTTTTGCCATTTGTAAGTACAACTTGAATTTTGGCACTTCTTACTTTCTCCTTTAAACTTAGGCTTCAAGAAATAGGGTTTTTTTGCTTGCCATACCTCTCTTTTGTTCTCTGTCGGGGTTTTCTTTTCATACTCTTGCTATCCTTTTTGAGGTGATTATTCACTCAGATCTGCAGTTTCATCCTGTATTTTATTTTCAGTGGTTCAGGGTGTAAGTTTTAGTTTCTGTATCTCTGATATAAATGAATTTAAGCATCTTCCAAATTCCAGTCCTTCCCCATTTAAATTTTTCTGCTTTAACTCATCATCTCCCTTATTTCTCAAATATTTTAAAAAATCTAAGCATAGATTTAGAAAGCTTATCATGGGTAGTTTCTCAACAGGTGCTGAGGTCAGGAGGACCCGTGAAATGCCTGTTCTGTGGTCACCTGGACATTGCAGGCCAGAGCACATTTCCCTGTCCACCACACAAAGATCTGTTACAAAATCCTGACCGCTGCTTCTTGAACATGTAAAATTCCTCTCTGCTCCTAGAAAGCAGAGTGCACTCTTGATTTTCCATTCAAGACATTAAAATGTCAGTAATCTTTGCCAGTCTGATGGCAGATGAGATTCCTTCCTGGCTTGGTGTCTTGCAGTTGGTTGTTTTTGAGACTGAGCAAGACCCAACACTCAAATAAGCTTTATATCATGTATGCACCTATCTTCCTGTATTTGTACTGGTTAGGAGTTGTAATATCTGAGTCAGATTCATTTTATGTAAGCAGGTATCCTGTAATCATCTTAAAACTTTGTTAATCCACATAAAAACAATTGTGTTTGTTAATTCAGGAAATTTAGGTGAAGAAATAATACCAATATTGCATCCAAAAATACTAGAAACATAATTTACTGCAGAGTTTGGTGGGTTTTTAAAAAAGTTTTCTTTATATTTTGTTATTTCTTCATCTATGGTTTTATTCTCTGTTTGGGTAACAGGCAAATCTCTCGCAACACTTTTCCTGGTTTAAAACACTTAACTGTACCAGGGATCTTGTAAATATGAGTCTTTTTATTGAGAGAGGTCAGTTTTGTATGAATGCCTATCAGCAATGAGACATCCTGGTTAACAGCTGGACTCGGTGGTCTTACAGGTCTTTGCCTGCCTAACTGATTCCATGATTCTACAAACTCCAGGAACTCCGGGAAAGAAGTAAAAAAGAGTTCCACATCCTTGCACTCATGCTGTGCATAGGTGTGTAGATGTTGGTGAAAACATGCAAATTGATATAAAAAGGTGACATTAGCCTTTTTTCTGTAAATTGGGTGGAGTCCTCTAGAATTCAGTTTATGGAAGACCCTGGTGCCTGGGAGCTGATTTCTGCAGCCATAAATTCCTGATCCGCTCACGTGTTACTTCCAGACTCAGCAAAGTCAGAAACTCTTCTTTTACCTGAGATGTTATGGAATAGGGACCTCAGCAGTACTGCTTGAAATATCATATGGACACCAGGCCTTTATTCTAAAATTATTGCTTCAGGGATTGCAGTTGAGTTACAGAAACCTATAAACTGAAGTTAAGAAAAAAAATCAATTGAATTGTCCTTGATTTTGGTGCAGCACTACCATTCGTAGCCTCTGCCTTATGAATAAAGTCATCGTATGGGATGTTAAGAATATGTAAACATATTTTTAGTTGCTTTTTCTTCCCCAACTTCCTTGGTTTTGCACATGGCTGAAGTTTAATATTTAGGGAGGCATGGTCTTGGTCATCTCCAGATTGGTTCCTTTACATAACCAGAGACAATGTAAGTAGTAAACATCTCACTGTGGGACCCTGTTTGGGGTACAAGCAGCAGCATGCAGTACAATAAAAGGTTCTTTCAGCAAATGTTTAGGAAAATACTTTCCAAGAGATCTGCACATGATTAGAATTACTGAGTGCTCCCCTCTCTGGCTTCCTGTTTTGGAATTAAATGCCTTCAGGACACTTGGAATATCTCAGTTTTGAGAAGCAAGAGCAATTTAACCAACTTCAACTTCATTGTCTTAGCTATGCTTTCAGTTAGTTGCAGATAGGGTTGAATATATGGAATAACTCCTGAGATACCTTAATCAAATTGAAGGAATAAATTACAGAGCAGCTTTTGAGGGAAATGAGAGCAGATAAAATGTCCCAACAGTCAGAGCCACGTTCTGGCTCTTTCTCCGCACATGTGTACAATTACTGTCTCCTTCCTTACTTCTTGTTTCCCATCCTGTGGGATAATGAATTTGAACATTTTTTGGAACAAATTGCTAATTGCTTGAAGTATTTTATGTAGGTTATTTATAAAGTTTGAAGGAAAAATTTGATATGGTTATTGAACAGTTGTATACAGAACATTTTCCTCAGGCCCCACCACCTAGTTCTGAGCAGTTCAAGTACAGGAATAATTCCTTGAAATGAGATAATTTATTTAACAATTTAACAGCCATTATGCTGATTTTGCAGATGTGTAATATTTTTGTAAGAATACATGAGCTTGGCCAAGTCCAGCTATTTGCACCTGTACCATTTCTCGGTGTTTTTAACCCTTCTGCCACAGTGGTGTTGTCTGGTCATTGTGTTTGTGGGTGTTGTTGGCCACATGTTTTCCACCACACACAGCAGTGGAAGTATTTGGGTATTCTTAAGTCTGTACTGGACTTTCGTGTCAAATAAAACACAGATTAAATGGAGACTGTTAGAAGAGTCATTCCAGACAAAAACATTGTCAATAATTCATGCAAATTTTCTACTTGGCTGTGAAGAGTTGTAAAGCAAATTCCAAGTGGTTAAGTTTGCATCAAGACTTGTTATGTACCACATTTCTGGAAATTAAAAAGTATCATGTAACACTCCATGGCAGTTTTCATTTGAGATCAGACTAATAAAGGAACTAATTTAGCACTTCTCTGCAGCCATTGTGAAACTCTCCAATATACATTTGGTATGTTTGTGATCAGTGACATTTGATAACTTGGTATTTGTTAATACTTGGAATATTCTTAGAGTGTTTTGTTTGAAAATCAACTGAAGGGCTTTTGACCTGCCCCAGCCTGAGTTCAGAACTTTGCATTTCCTTTGTAACCGTGATTACAGAGTAGAAGGTAAGTACATCTGTATTATATCACATATTAATAGAATAAACAGCATTTCAGAGTGGGAAAAAGCTGAACATACTTGATTTGGTAGGGTCTACCCCTGTTCCATTTAAAATTTTACATAGTATACTGAGATATTTCCTAATACAAACAATCACTGGATCGTAACATGCTACCATTTTTTTGTCTAAGTGTAGGAACAAATTCAGGTTTTCTTTTGGAGATTTTAGGAGTAACATCACAACTGTTTTAGTAATTTTGTAATTATTATTAGTGAGAGTTAAAATTTTTTAATTCAGGCTATTTTAAAATTTAAATAGATCATTATAATTTAGTCTCATCTTCCTGTTTTCTTAGTAAGAGAATAACAGAAGTGCTTTAGCCCTCACATATAGTTAATAAGATTGGATCTCTCACATCCAAATGAACCAGTTGTAATTAAATCACATTGTTTATGATTATTGTTTCTAATGGTTGTGCTTATCCAGTATAGTCTATGGCCAAGCTTAGGTTAGCATCTCAGGTAACTTTCAAGATGAATCATTTTGTCAAGTATTAACTTAATCAGATGCAATTTCCTTTTTCAAGTGGGCAGCACCCAACTATTCTATTTCTTGCAGTGAATCCCTGTCCCAGTGTCCTGGGCAGGCACCAGCGCAGCCACTTCTAATTGCAGCCCTTAATTTCAAATTTCTTCATTTTACAGCGCCAGATTTTGTGATAATTTGAGCATTTCTGTCTGTAACTTCTTCACCAGAATTACTGTTAAACACTATCTGTCAGTCTTGGCATCGTTTTCATACAGTTTCCCATCTGAGAAATTAATGAGGATTTGAGTTTGTCTTCTAAAAGTAAAGGTTTGTAGGCATTTACTGTCAGTCTCCCTGTTGAATTAAGCGTGGCCAAAACTGGGTTGCTGCTGTGATTCACAAAGCAGAAATAATAATCCTTGTTCTAAAAAAATAAAGTTGACCTAAAATACTGCTGAACTGCTACTGTTGTCTTCTAGTGTAGCAATTTTTTTTCCTTTTTTTGCCTGTTGTAAAGCACAGAGCCCAGTCCTGGAAGCACCTCAGTTCAAAAGAAGCAATAATCTTGTGGAATAGTACTTAACCTCAAAGTAGTAGCTTACTCCAATTTGTGCAAATGGAAGATAATGACAAAAATGATGGGAAAATCCTTCAAAAGGAGGCTCAGGGGGCCCTTGTGGCTCTGCACAACTCCCTGACAAGAGGGGGCAGCCGGGGGGGTCGGGCTCTGCTCCCAGGGCACAGGGACAGGAGGAGAGGGAACGGCCTCAGGCTGGGCCAGGGAAGGCTCAGGTGGGACATCAGCAGGAATTTCCCCATGGAAAGGGTGCTCAGGCCTTGGCAGGGGCTGCCCAGGGAGGTTTGGAGTCCCCATCCCTGGAGGTGTCCCAAGAAGGGCTGGAGGTGGCACTCAGAGCTCTGGGCTGGGGACAAGGTGGGCATCGGGCACAGACTGTACTCGATGTCTGAGAGGGATTTTCCAACCTCAGTGATTCTGGGATTGTTACTGAAAGGCAGGTGGCAAAAAAAGAGTGGGTACAGGTACCACCATCTCCGACTGCTCCTTATCCCACCATACTTCCATGGAAAGAAGACAGCTGAGAGTTCCTCAGTCTGAGGAATGACATTGGCAAAGAACGTTGGTAGGACTTGGTGGGAGTGGCTGAATCCCTACTGCTTCCAGGTGGGGCTGCTCTGATCCTCTGCAGGGTCTGTGTCCACAGCTTCAGGAGGACCTTCCTTTCAGGAATTTCCTGGGTTGGTCCATCCTCCCGCAGCATGATGAGCTGTGTCCCTCTGTCTCCTTTGATTTCTTTGCCTCGTTTCCCAGATTTCCCGTCATTCCCACCAGAAGAGGTTTCCTAACACACCATGCCTCTGTTCCAGCCCTGTACAGACAGCCTTGTACTCTCCACATTAAAACAACAGAAAATGTTTCTTCTGTGGGAGGAGTGAAGCCACCAAATTCTACATTTTATATGTGACAACCTGTGAAGAATGAGGAGTGATTTTGTAACAATTCCCCACCTTTATGTGAAGACAAAATTCACAAATGTTCTGTTTTCACGGTCCATTGCTTCTTTTGCTTGAAAAGGCTTTGCTTTCACTTGTGATAGTGGTTTTGAAGCAATCAAAAGACAAATCTAATTTCCAGCTGTTAGAAATGATTGTTCATGCATGAAGAACTACTGCAGTTTTATGTGCCATGTCTTTTTGGGATGGAAGTCTTGGTTTTGGTGTTTTGGTATGCCTTGAATAACAGAAGGCTGGGGTACTGGTGGGGGGCAGGGCAAACTTTTTTTGAGAAATAGTTATTCTGAAAATGACTATGGTTTCATAGTGTCATGGCCAGGGTGCTGAGTTCAGTCAGATTTCCCTTTGGAAAGTGACTTATTTCCAGGATCCACTACATGTTTTCCTTGACTCGCCTCTGAGTTTTTCCATTGGTGACATAGTGGCTTTTCAGGATAGCTGTGTCTTGCAAAAGAGGGCTCCTTGCACATGGTATTTCAGGCATCACCAAATGATTTAAGAGCCACTTTCTTTCTCTGTTAGTAAGTATTTAACCAGGTTCTTCACTTGGATGACTAAACTGTAAAAAGTCCAAGACAGTGGGGAGGATTTTGTAGCTTCCCACAGAAAATAAATCCGTAAGATAATTTTGTTATGCTTCAGAGCACTTCCGTTATCCTTGTGTTGCCTCATCTGTCACTAATGATGTCAGCTCTGGAAAACACCTGGAGGTTGTTGGATTCCCCACATATTCCTCACATAAAAGAGCAGTTTATCAATGTACACAAAAATGGCGCAACTGGTGGTAAAGGTTTTTGTACAACGTTCCTATTGCACTGAAATTCTTCGGGGGGATGTCTGCATTTTTACAGGCTGTGGTAGAGCGGTTTACTTTTGATTAGAGCCTGTAAATCTGAGCACAGTGTGAATATTTAGTAGTGATGGAAAGCGGTGAGAATCACTAAATGCACTTGGTCTCCCCCTCCTCAGGCATGGTTGGTGATGGGGGTGAAGGCAGGATCAGCTCTGGGGGTCTCAGGGCTGTGCCAGGCTCAGGGATGACTCAAGATCCTGCACAGAAGGGACCAGACCCTGCAGGAAAATGGGCTGCAGAGACTGGACCCACAGGGGCTGCAGCCAGAACATGTGGCACAGTCTCAGTGCTTGGGAGAACAGCCGGGAGCAGAACAGAGATCTGATCTCACCTCACGGCCACACTCTACTCACCAACCTCTGCTTAATTCTCCCTGATGAACACTGTCCCACTGTTCAGCTTCCATCTTCAAATCTCCGTTTGCCAGGGGGAAAGTGCTGAAAGAGCTGTTCCTGAAAGCTCTTGTGTTGCAGTGGTGGCTCTGCACCCCTGAAGAGAGAGGAAGAGCCATACATCTTCAAGTTGAGAGGCTGAAATGAAATTAGATGTAAATGCATTCCAAACAATGAAGGCAAATTTGCTTACTAATCTCGGTTGCATCTCCTTCTTCCCCTCCTCACACTGAAAGCAGCATTCCCAGTACCTGTGCCTGTGTCACCTCTTCCCAGTCTTGTTGTGTTCCTGCAGAAGCATCTCCCAGGAGCCTGGACAAGGCAGGAGTTAACAGAGGCCAAGGCAGCAAGAAACGAGATGAGGAATATGGGAACTGGGAGAAAGGCAACAGTGTCTAGACATCCAGCAGAAATGTTTATTTGCACCACTTGTCTTACCTTTTCCCCCCAAAAGGGGCCTACTTCTTAATTTCAAGGGGAATTTAGGCTGAGTAAGAAAGTCTGGCTCAATGAGTCTGGCTCTGCAGGTGAGGTGGAGATAGGAAAATGTTTGGTGTCAGCAGGGAAATCCTTTTTTTTCTAGGTAATTCTGTCACCTTCCCAGTTTACCCTGTCTGCCTCGCCTTTCCTTCATGGTCTCCCTCCAGAGGTGCCCTAACCCACACATGCCTCCCTGCTGCCCTGGTGCCACTAAACAGTGTCCAAAACCACTGTTAACTCTCTCCTGCTGTCAAATCAACTTGTTACCGCAGGTTTTAAACTTGCCTTCCTCATCAAGAGGAATAGAAATAGTACAAATATGTTATTTTGCCTTCACAATGACACCTGGCAGTGTTTCTTATCTATTGATTTAAATAATTTAGCATTTTAAAAGGAACAAATCGACTTAATTTGTTTTGGGGATACTTAAAGGTTGAGGACAACTTTATATCAATTAAAGTCAGTGGTAATTCATTTATGATGGAACTAATGTAATTAATTAGGTAGTTGCTGCTTATCTTTTTTGTAATACATACATTGCTTTTAAACATCTGCTCAATAGTCCATTATGATAGCACAGGAGTGATTTTACCTGAGAGCAACAGAGGAGCAGATGCTTCCTGATGACAACTTCCCAATTTGTTTGGGAAACAGCCATTCAGTCCTGGATGCACAGTTTTAACTTGAAGCATGGCAGGCATGCAAGTACATTTGAAAATCAGAAACAAAAAATTTAAGGAGTAAGTTTCTTGATATTATTTTTAATGATTGCAGTTTGGTGAAAATGCCTTTTTTGGTTAATGTTTTGTGTGTCATATATTTATATGACTTTTTTTAAGGCTAATATGTGTGTTTTGTCTTTTGTTTTGTGGTGTGTGCATACATTTGTAACAGCACTTACAAAACCATCCAAATATCAATTTTATTTCAGTGTTGTCTAGTACAGTAACTAAAATTCAGCATTAGCTCAAAAAGAGTTAGAACAACAATATAGGTAAGAAAAGGAAACTAAAACAGTTATTCAAAGAAAGAGTTAAAATAGGCTGCCGTGGCATATATAAAAATAAAGTGTGAGTTTTGCTTTTTTAAAATAAGTTACACCTGTGTTTTGTATTTATGGCTTTATCAGTAGTTGGTTAAAGAGTGAAAATGAAGTCTTGTGGGCTGATATAAAACTGTCTAAGGCTCCTTGGTTCTAGTGAGCCGTTTGTAGATTTTTAGATGTTTCAAAGATCACCTAAAATGACTGTACTCATTTTATTCATCTCATCAGCAAAGTTCATCTCATCAGCTACAGAGATACCATCAAAACTTGTAGGCTACAAAATGTACTTTCCCTGCAAAAATCCTGTGGGCTGTACTTAGAGAGACTGTAAAGAGCACGATTGCACATCAATGATGTGTCTTTTTAAGTCAGAAAACGTGAAATTGCTGTTTACTGAGAGGAAAGGGGATTAGAGTAGCCCCAAGAAGGATTCAGCTGTTTGCCTTTGTGCGCAGCTCTAAAATAGTCACAAATTAGTCATTTAACCATTATGTACAGAATGCAGTGTGCACAGGCAGTCTTTTTTCTAGAACAGTGGCATTTAACACATGAACAGGTAGTCTTGCCATTTCCAGAAGGATCTTTCAGGGCAGGGAAGGTTGGTGACTAAGCAGGAGGCAAGGCCATGGTATCTGATGAAACATTAATGCCTGAGAAAGCTCAGTTCCGAGCACAGACTCCTTCTCCTCCCCACCCCTACACACATGAAAACCAATCTGTAGCTGGGTTTGGGTTTTTTGTTTTCTTTTCCCAGTGGCTGCTGGTGGTCTGTCTTTTGCTGTTCTTACTGAAGCATTGACCAATTTTAAACAAAGTTCAGTGTTATATAGAGAGGAAATTTATGTTTTTCTTGATTTTTTTTTTTTAACCTGTATTTTACATCTGACCACTGGGTATGACTTGTGTGAGGAGGAAAAGAACTGCCCTTCCTGGTCTGTCACTCACGGGCGTGGTAAGTGGGCATATCATACCTGCCTTTATCTGGCTGTGACATCAGGAGCAGCAATCATCACTGACCTTCTGGCAGCTTGACTTTAGGATCTCTTCACATACAGTTTTTAAAAGTAGGTTAACCCAGAGAGCACGTTTTTGAACATTCCCTTTCAGTGCTTTAGGCACCCCTTCCCTGATCAGCTGAAGTCAACCATTCCCGCAGCCAGCTGGGATCTACCAGGAAACCTCTGCTCCGTGGCCATCTGGGATCTTCTCACTTCACGTCCAAAAATGTACAGGCAGTTCCTTGGTCTGTAGCTTCCCAAGGTCTGGGCTTTCCATTTGTGAACTTCTGTCCCTCTGGCTCAGCAGCAGCTGGTTGTCTGATACACTAAACTTGGGCAAAGTCACATCAGGAAAAAAAGCTGAAAATACTTTGGGTGTCATCACTGTTACAGTTTATCTGTTTTTATATTTCTTCATATATTGATTCATCCATTGCTGAGTTGACTAAGGGTGGGAGATAAAAATGCAAAATAGCTTTAAATTTCTTGTGTGTTATATGAACATAGTTCATGCTGGTTCTTCTTTTCTGCTCAGTCTGTTTTGCTTGGACAGATACCACGAGCCAATATTCAGAGTTGCTTGGCAATAGCCAAGTTGTGAAATGCACACCCAACCTGTGGGGCATTATGGTTGCTTAGTTCATGCATGTAAATTTGGGGGTTTGAGCACTGAACAAGTCCACACCCAGGGTGTCTTCTTGGAAAGTTTGTTCTTACATTTGATCCTAATGGCATTATTAATTTAATGGTTCCATTTTCAGAGACATTGTGTTATGACAGCTTTTAGAAAAGGCCAAACAACTGGGTGCTTAGGACTGTTGGAATATTAATTTGAAATGTTATGAAATTCGTGCTGCAGCTGGGGTGTATCTCAATGCAATTAATTTCATCTGTTTTGATTTATTTCAAATCTACCATAAACTTCAGTACTTTACACCTGGAATATACACTAACAGAAAAAAAAAATCCGCTCATTTTTGTTCTTATAATTACATTATATTACCTATTTTATATTATTAGCAAAAACAACACCTGGCAAAAAGCCTTTAAAGAAAGTAGATCAGAGGATTTTTGGTGGATACATTTGATATGTCTTTTGGCAAGCAAAACCAGATTATTTAAGGATAGACTTCTAAAATGGTCTACACTGAATGCAGTGAGGAGAGGTACAGCTGTAGTCCCCTTATTGTGCCAGTTACTGTGCCATGAGGATTTTAGAGAGAGCCGTGGTGCAGCTTAGAAAGACCTCAGTTCTGGAAATGCTTGCAAATAGTTCACAGTTTGTGCAAGTAAGCGTGTAAGATATCTTTGTAGGTTTTGGACTTCCCTGATTTCCTCTCTAGTGTTGAAAAACTCCCTTGGGAGTTTGCATGAGTAGTGCTGCAGAAGGGGTGGTTGCCATTATGGGCATTTACCGAGTTTATGACAATTTCCCCTGGTACAGATACAGGAGCTGATGCCTTGCTGTGGCCGTGTTTGTCGTTCCAGGAGCCTGTGGATGATTCCCAAGCCGCTGGAGTTTGCAGCACCGAAGAAGTGGTTCGCTACGAGTACCACGTCCTGTACTCCAGCAGCTACCAAGTGCCTGTGCTGTATTTCAGAGCGTGCTTTTTGGGTGAGGCCGGGTAGATCCAATATCTTGGGTGCAATCAATGCTGAAAAGACAGATTTTATATTAAGCTGAGGAAGAGTCGTAGTAAGAATCTAAGAGATGAGGCTGCTCACCAGTGAATTTTGCAGTGCTCTGGAGTCAGAGCTCCAGGACCGTGGAGGAGATGATATCATCTCAGCCTGAGGGAGGCTGATCTTTGGCTCCTGGCATCTTGCCTGCGGTTGACTGAAACTGCTGGTCATTTTTCTTCTTCTTTTCTTGAAATGACTGCAAAAACTTAGTGCTGCAGGTTTGAACTGGGCTAGGCAATCAGTGGACATAACCACAGTGCTTCAGCAGAGCTCTGTCTGGTTTTTTTGAGCCCTAGTTTGAGCCACAAGGCTGGGGTCTAAATGTGTCTTTAGAAATATATGCTGTTTTCTGTTTAAATTTGCTGCTTAAGGGAAAATAAAATAACACCAATATGGTATTGACTTTTTTTTTTGGTATTAAAGCTGGCTCTTGAAACAGTGCCTGATCCTGTCTCCTCCCTGGTATGTACATGTTGTTACCCATTGCTCCCTGGCTGTAGCCACTGTGATTTCAGCCCCCATCCTGCCAGGAGAGGAAGGAGGAACACTCAGGCTCCCACGGGGGCCACTGTTGGTGTCACTCATTTAATCAGCAGGCACGGAGTGATCACACTGCAGCACTGGCTGTGCTCTGTTCCTCGCTGCCCAAAGCCTGTGTGCCTGTGCTCCAATGGCACCTGGCTTGTCCCTGCAGTGGTGTGGCCAGCAGGACCAGCTCATGGCACTTGGGGCAAGGTTTAGTGGTGAGCATTACTGTGTTGGGTTAAGGCTTGGACTCCATCATTTTAGATTCTATGATCAGCATCTTTTGTGTTTTGAATAATATCTTAACTTTATCTAGATAAAGATGTCTGAATGTTGCCAGTGATATCTTTTCCTTTTTAATTAAAAAGTAGCTTAAGCTGCTTTGAATGTGTTTGGTAGATTTAATCACTCTCTGCCTTATATTGTTTAATGGGTTCTAATTTTGCAGTGTTAGCGTTTCAAAAAAGCTCTTCAGATTCAAAATTGAAGAACAAATTCTCATAGGCTCCCTAGTGGAAAGATTTTAGTCTGAGGTGCAGTTTCAGGAATGGATAATTTGGGGTAAATTTTCAGAGTGGGATGTGGGGAATTGGGGACATTGCTCTGCCTTCACCACCAACAGAACTCATTTGCACGCATCCTGCTGCAAATTTATTTCTAGCATTATTACAGGCACTTACAAATGTGCAGTGTTTTGCCTTTGAACTTATTGTGCAGACAGGAAGATAAAGGTAGTTTTGCTGTGAGAGACGGGTTAGCCTATTTGTGGTCCTGAAAAATGTCATCTTCTTGGTTTTTGCTGAATTTATAGTGCAGTGTCTCTACAGAAGAGGACGGAGACGCTGCAGGTAGAGGAAGTAGGACACTATCTCTACTGTACTGTACTTTCATATAATTAGTATTCACCATAAGCAGTTAATCACCAGAGAAGAGCTCACAGAGACAAAACAAGTTGTTTAGCTTGTCAGCACCAGGGAATCGGAGGTGTTGAAACATGACTCCTTATAGCTGGAAGTGGATATTACAGGAGCCAGTGGATGATCTAATGCACAATCATGGTATTATGTGCCAACAGCTCCCCTTGCAGTACAGAGCTGTAATTGTTCCTACAAGTACAATTATCTTTTAAAACACTTCTTGGGAACCTTTAACAATGGAAAACAAGGGCTTTTTTTAGATGCTGCCGAAGGTCACCTGGGCTCTCTTCAGCATTTTACATTCTCTTTTAAATTTAACAATATCTGACTCTGGAAGAGAGCGGGATACAAAATGCTGGCACTAAATGTGTTTCCTACAACGTTTTCAGCTGGTATTCTCTAATTTTAATTATTGGCAGCTTACTTTCGAAAATGAAGAATTCTGTCTTCCCTGCATGTTATTGGTCTGCCTGTGCTGTGCTGTGCTGTCTGAAGGTCCCAAAGTGGGATTTTTGGGAATGTGTAGCTGGCACTCACAATCACTTGAAATACCTGAACAGGGTATCCTTTGTCTTGTCCCAAACCTGGTGTGAGGAACACTCTAGGTAATGCCCTGAGTTTTTTTCCTTTGAGGCAATAGTCTTCATGTGATGGGCTCCTCACTTTGTAGCAATTCTCACTGCATTCCTCACCTGAGCTAATCAAGGAACAATCTCCCTGAGACCTCCCTCTTTTTAGTTTCCCAGTGTAAATTCCTACCATTATTTGTAGACTGGGTAACAGGATTGGTTCCTCACAAGTCTCCTGTGAGCTGTTCCTGGTTTCCCTGGGATCCTGTCCATACTGATCCCCCTGTTAATTACAGCTGGCTGCAGGAGGTGGAGGTGAGCTATAACCCTTCCAGTGTTTCCACAGCTCTGCCCCGTCTTGCCTTACCCAGCACAGGGCACAGAGCTGGAATTCAGAGCTCTGGCAGTGTCTGCAATGCCCATCACACCTGGGGAACAATAATTCTTCTGTTCAGCCTGGCTGAGGACTGTTGCAATGTTCACTTCCTCCCTTTGTGTAACAGTGGCTGATGCCAGCCTGTCCAAATCTGCACTCCAACAGACTCTTGACAAACTTCTCTAGAGTAATGAAATCCTGCTTTTCCCCTACTGCATGTGAGTCCAGCTTCCATTTACCTGGTCTCTCCTACGAAAAAGGTTCCCTGTAGAGTCGCTGGGGGGATTTTCCTGTGATCTCCAGCTTCGTTGGCATCCTCAGGAGCTTCTGTCAGTGAAGACATCCAGTTTTCACTCCCATCTACTAGCAGTTATGTTCAACCATTAGTGATCACTTCTTCCTGCAGAAGGGAAAAAGTTGCATTGTATCCTTGTCCTTGCTGCTGTCTAAATTGGATGAAATAACTTACTTTTTTGAACTCATCTTCAGACCTTTTTTTGTTGTTTGTGAGATGAAGTTTGATACCTAGCGTGGTGTAAGGTAAGGTTTGAAATTTTAATTGCAACAGAATGAAAACAATTTGAGAGACATCTAAACTTCTTTGTGGTCTCAGGGGATGGATTTACAGGGAAGATCTTGTTCTGTGCAAGGACAAATACTTGAGTTGAAAATAGTGATTAACTGTGATTGAGCCTGTCTGGAAAGGTGTTTGGGAACATTATAAGGTACAAGAAGATATTTTTAGGCAGTGTGTATATACATAAGAAACATTTTTCACTACCTCATGATACTTTCCACGTGGTACATACTCCTAATTTCAGACCTGCTGAAGTCACAGTCAGTGTCAGGAGCTCAGGGCAGAGGCTCATTTCTCCCGAATCAGCCCTGTACCTGCGATACCTTCCAGAAACTGTGGCATTCTTTCTTTCTCTGGCTTCTGAGACTACCAAATAGGTAGTGGAAGAAATGCATGAACCCCTGCTGATAACTGATGTCGGCAATTAGCCCTCTTGGAGACAGATGGTATAGGCAATTATCCTTCCCCTTCAATGCTGGCATCAGCCAGATGGGCTGAGCTAGGTCCAGTAAGCTTTCTTTAATCAGCAGAGTATTTTCCTCTTTTCTTAGTCTTTAAGATGTCAAGGAGCTTCGGTCTTTTCCTGAACCATCCCCATCTGAAGCCAGGCTTTCAAAACCCCCTTGCCATACATTAGGAAACCCACAGTGAGGTATCAGCAGCACAGTCACAGGTGAGCACAGGCACCATTCAGGAATCACCCCGTGTGTAGAGACAATAATGGCTCATCTCACACTTTTCCTTTTTCCTGCAAAGGGAGCTGGCTGAACACTGAAAAGAAAGAGCAGCACTAGTGGGAGTCAACAAGGACTGCACCCTCACTCCTCTAGAGAAGAAAGAAGGTGTGGGGTTTTCAGGTTGACCTGCTCAAAATACTCTCTCTCAGCTCAGTGACAGCTAAATCCCTGCCAATAAAAGCCATGCTAATCAGTGGTTAGAGAGAGGGAGCTTCTCAGATAGGGCAACTTCCTCCAGCCCTGGAGGCATGACTTTCTGTATTCACAACCACACCGGGCCTGACTGAAGTGCTTTCCAGAATACAGATTTACTTCCTGAGCTCAAAAGCATGTAACCACCATGTCCTTGCTCAGAAACACATCAACTCTAAAGACCGTATCCTGTAAGAACTGGTTTTATTGTGGCTCTGGATATAACTGAAATTGAATAATTTCTATGACCATATATCCTCTTAAGACGTAAGAGTGGTTTTTTTTTTTTCTTTTGGCAGTGATTTCTTAAGATTGTTTCTTTATAAAATACACTGGAATGAAGCCTCAAAACAATTTGTGCGCCATTTCACCCAAAGTGTCAAATGCCCTTTAATTGAAAATCTTAGAAATTGTTAAAAGCTTTTAATTGATAACCTCTGAATTTACTAAAAGGCCTCACTAAATATCAAGAAAATAGAATACAGCAACTTGGGAGGCCTGAAAGTTTTGTCTGAAAATAAATGTGGAATTTTGTCTTGCTTAAGAATTTCTGCTCTTTGCAGAAATTAAGCTGCCAGCTGAGAACTGCAGCTCCTGTGTGGTCTGGCAGCCTCACCTTGCTGCTGTGAGAGGGCACTCAGCCTTCTGCCTTTTAACTATTTCTTATTTGTGGTGACATGATCGAGTTAAGCTTCTTGACTGTCCAGCTGGGGTTTTCTCAAAAAAGTTTGTTGTAGTCTAAACAGGTTAAGTAATAAAACTATCCTAGCTGGACTTGGGATAAGCCTTGGGACACACAGCAAGCGGTGCCCTTCTAGGTAGATGGTGAGTAAATAAATACATTGGTGGGTGAATCTGGAGCATTCACCTTGCTCTCCTTCCCTTTCTCTTGGCTTGGTGCTGCTGTTTCCTTCTCTTTCTGGCTGAACTTCCCAGTGCAGCTCCATCCCGGGGAAGAAAGAGGCACCAAGGCAAGAGGCTGCTTGGCTCAGCAGGTGCCACAGTGGCCCCTTGTTGCCAGCAGCAACAATTACTGACTGCTCTGTCACACCGGTTGTGTGTTTGAGGTCTCAGTGGGTTGCAAGAGTGTGTAACAGGGCTGCTAGACATGTGAGAGTGCTGGGAAAAGGGGTAAGAGTGCCCAAAGAACACAGATCTTTGTTTAGAGCAAATCTGGGAGCTTGTGATTAGAGTGAATTCACCACGAGGTAAAGACAAAACTTGTTTTTAGCTATAGCATGGTTAACACTTCAGTAACATCTGATCATTTCTGTACATGGGATTAACAGAGTCCGAGTAATCCATTCCATGTGCATGTGAATTTGCTCAAGTGTTACTACAAAAATTCTCCGAGAAAGGTGTACTGAGTCCAGTCTAGGGTGGCAAATCAGATGTCGCACTGGAACGTGTGTTATAGGAGATTTCACGTTTGGACTTTCTCTGTTGGGATCAAAATTGCACGTATGCATGGCATTTCATGTCAGCCTGCACACAGATGATCCAGGTGTAAATACATCCTTGTCAAGTAAATTTATGCTGTTGTAGCAAATTTTTTGGTAAATGTTAGACTGTGTCCAGCACAGCTCTGGTATCTGTTATCCCAAGGTAGTGGATGTGTTAGTCTAACAAGTGTCACCTTCATGAGGATAGCATGGAATAGCTGGTTAATATGCTCTTACCCCCTCAGATACATCATTGGCCACACGATTCTGCTATATGGTGCTTATATAAGTTCAGAACTCTGCGCTTTTTTATAAATATGTGCAGAAAATAAAACAGAGGCTGTAGGCAGCTGGTTTGAACTTGTGTCTAAACATGGCATTCAAATGTTGGTTGTGTGAATAAATCTTTTACATTTTACAGACATGCAAATGTCAGTAGAATAAAACTAATTGTCAGAGGATGATGGTTTCTGACACCTGATAAATACCAAGATGAAGCTACTTATTGAAAGTGTATCGAAATATTCTGTTTGCCATAAACAAATATTCATTAAAAATCGGCATGCTTATTTTTTAAGTGGTTGAGCCTAATATCTTGGCATAATTCTACCATCACAGCTAAAAACCTGATGCAACAATGCTGTATAAATACAGCTCAACAAAACATTACAGACACACCAAAATGCAGGAAACTTTTATCTGCAGAATTTTGTTCCTTACATTTTCTCTACTCTCTCACCATGAATTTCATGTAATTAAACTAGGTGACTCTCTATGATGTTGTTTTCTGGTTTAAAATCCATCTTATCCAAATTTTGCTTTACAAAACTAGTTACACTTCACACCTTACAGTCAGCACAGTGAGTTGTTACTCTCAGGTGAGAGAGAAGGAAACTGAACAGGGAGTTTAGGGTAGTTCTATGTGCACCTTCAGTCAGCTTTTGAACAATTTTCAGTTTTAATTTGACTGTTCTGTATTAAGGATACAGCATGCTTAAGAGCTTTGGCTGAAGGTGTTTTTTTCTGCCTGCTCACAGATGGAAGGCCTTTAACTCTGGATGAAATATGGGGAAGTGTTCACGCATCCTACCAGGCTCGTCTGCAGGAGGGGCCCTGGGACACCATTACACAACAGGTGAGAATCCTCTGGTCCTTCATGAAATTGGGGAATGCAGTATTTGCCTGAATCCTCAGTGGACTTACTCCTCTCTTGGACACAAGGAAAAAAAAATTAAAATAAAAATAAATAAAAAAAGAAAATATATCTATCTCGGGTCGTGCTGAGCCATTTACCAGCAATAGTTTCAGTCTGGGATTTTGAAGGATATGTAAGTGTTCACCATTTAAGGCTTGCTTTGACAGTATCTCACATTTGAAATAGTCTTCCAAAGCCAATCCTCAAAAATTCAGGCAGTTTCTGAGTAATCGTGAGTTTGGGTAAATACAAAAGCAGACTTATTTATGTCAGTAAAACATACCAGTGTAACATTTCACAGATTGTCTGGTAATCAAATTACCAAAAAAGACTGTGTGTAATTTTCAGTTTTAAATAGCCTTGCAATCCTCAGCACTGAACAAGGGAAAATTGGTCTCCCAACAAAAAACGATTTGGTGCTAATAGTGACACATGGCTCAGAGCTGAGCTGGTTTGCTCTGGCATCTTCCCTTTGCTCCAGATCTCACAAGCAAATCTGACAAAGAACTGAGACTCTCCAGGTGTGAATTTTTTTCCCATCAGACCAAGATACCAATGTGTCCTCTCTCCCTTTCCTCCCCTTCCTCGCTTTTTTGGTTTTAGCTGTTTCCAGACTCTCAGGTCTCTTGCCACAGCGGCATGACAGCGATGTAACATCCACCGAGCCCTACAGGTGCTCCCTTAATGCAAATAACACAGTTTAATTACAGGATGCCTGTTGGTAGATGGTGCTCAGCCATGGGAACACGAGCAGAGTTCCTGTTTTTGCAGCCACAGACTGTTATTTATTTTATAACAGCTTCCTGAGAATCTACCAAGCCATGGGTGTTCTGGTGGTTGCTGTGCGTGTCTGAATTCCAGTTGTGAGCTGGCAGGTTCTTGTAATACACACTTTTCACATAAAGCATTAATTACCTGGCTTGTCTGTGAATGAAGATGAGGAAATTAGGTTTTAACAATGTAATGTAATAATGCGACGCTACTGAGAATAAAGCACAAACGGAATGTTTGGAATGTGTGAAGCCAGAGTTGTGAAAGCCAAAAGGAAAATCAGGTCACTCCCACATGGGGATTATTTTTGCCTCTTAAGGGACAGTGAAGTAAAAACTGTCCTGCATCTAATAACTGGAGCTGTGCGTGGGATACATACACACAAATTCCTGCAAAAGCAGGAGTTTGGGGTGGCAAAATATATGGAGTGATGAATCTGATTCTGTGACACTCTCCAGAGGTGCTACAGCCAACTGTGGGTCCAGTGACAAACACAGGAACAACATTTTGGAGAAATTAGCAAAGTTAACAGCTGCAAAATGTGACTTTCTGTGAAATAAGGAGATTATGGAAGATAATAAAAACTAGCCTGCAAGCCTCAGATCAAAGCAAGAGTCAGGTCTACAAGAAAAAGGCTGTTTTTCAGCCTCAAATGAATCAGGGTTCTGAATTGAAATACGGAGTTTTGTCTTGCCTTCCTGCTTCTCTGCTGACCCATTTTGTTATGTGGGTTAGGCTTTGCCTGCAGGGACACAGATCCTATAATGCAAGTCACTGGGCAAACTCATCAAATCAGGCATGAGCATTCAGTACACATGAGCAGCAGAGTAAAAAGGTTTAGGATTTTAATCCAAAAGAGGTACAAATCTTAAATGCTACAAGCGCTCCACCACTGAGAAGAAAAATTGAGCTTGCCAAGGGTCCACGCATGTTACTTAACTTTTAACTAAGGCTTATTTGCACTGTGATTGCCAGATCAGGAAAAGAAAGGCTTACTGACTTTTTGGGATTTTTTCACGTGTGTTGTATGAAATGTGGGTGCCAGGCCTGTGCACGTATCTGATCCAACTGTATTTTGTGGTGTACTCTCTGCGGTAGAATACATCTGTAATAAAATATATCTCAGGAACTGAGACAAGCTCCAAAGAATGGAGATATCTGACATTTGCAAATTTTAGGTAAAATCTGGACTTTTATAGTTACTTTTGATTATGGTGGAAAGTTATGCTCATTTCCAGAGAAAGCATCTTGAAATATTTTTCCTGACTAGATTACTGCAGAAAGCAGAAGTCAACTAGTTACCTTCTCATAAATAAATTAACATGATAAGGTTGCATAGTATTTTATAATGATAATTGATAAATGGTGATGATTTAATTGCACTTCCTCTAGTAATAACCTTAAAATGCTCAAATGAAGTTCCTGTGATTGGCTTTCTTGTGAGTTAAATCTCCCTGGGGTCTTCAGTCATCCCTTCCCTACATCCGGCGATAACTTGCTTTAGCTGTTTTAAATAATACAAATCAATTAGAACACACAGCTGTTTAACAAAACTTCCAAATGTTGCTACAGGTCTCTGTGGGTATTTCCTGATGACTTATAATGACATCAATTTAGCACACCTGGTAAGATCTGTGTGAGCTGGAAGTGGCTTAATTCTGCAATGACAGGAAAATTAAGGAGTATTTATGGATTACCGTTGCCTTCCAGAAACGTTGCCAACTGTGATTTTCAGCTTCTTTTTAGGAGGATTCAGAAGTGGAATTACAGATATTGCAGCCCCATCTCCTGAACTGTTTACTTGTAACTTGGTGGGTGCTTTTTAGCATTAGTTATTTATATTAATAATTTAAATATCATATAAACATATATTATAAAAATGATGTATAACATTTATCTTAGTTTTAAAAAATATATTAGTTGTACACAAATACATAGTGGAGTTGTCTAAACAGCTCAAACTTTCTGGGCCTTCTGTGTGTAATGAATGTAATAAATAGCAGGTGTAATGTCCCAGTGAAGAAGGCAGCAGCCCAAAAGTGGTCAAATGCTAAAATGGTGAGGCAAATTGAGAGAACAAAACCCCACAAGAACAGGAAAAAGGGTAAAAAAATAAAGAACAGAGAGTGGAGAACAGAAATGAGACAAATGGGGAGAAATCTTCCCAAATATTAAGGTAAACATATTTTGTCACGTGGTAGTGTATGGTGTAAGAACCAGGAATTTAAAAAAAAAATGCTAACTAATATTGAGTTAATCTGTAGAGGCTGCATTTGACCTTTTATCATTTTGGAAGTCTCTCTGAAGATGAGTGGGAGATGTGAAGCAGCGGAAGGTGACTCTGTGGTTACAGCCAGAACTTCAGACTGCGTGGCCTTGGTTGGGTCCTCACTGTGGAGTTGGAAATGTAAGACTGAAAGGCGTTTTTTGTCAGCATGGGTGTGGGATAGGCATTGTCAGGGCATGAATTTTCATCCTGGTGTGGCTGAGGGCTCCACATCTCTTTTGAATTGCCCTCATCAAGACCCAGGGCACTGGTGGAGCCTTCGCATCCGGTTGCTTTCCACTGGAATGATACTGGATTGATGGATATAGTCACCTGTTAGAAGGTAAACTGAGACCCATTCATTTCTCAGGCACCTTCTGAAATTTAACAATAGTGGAATAAGGGATTGAAAAAAAAATTGGGTAAAGATACTACTGATTCCTCATAATTTTTTTGCCCTGATGAGTATTTATAGAAGTGTAGACAAAGCAGAAAGACTTCAGCAGGGGAGAGACAACACCCTGACAAACGTGTTTCTAAGGCTATGATGAAGCTGAGTATTAATGTAATTAATTCTATGAATGTAGGTGCCCAAGTCCATTTTTGATTCTTGTTAATTGTGCTAATACATGCCTTCCGTTAATTTTTTTCTGTCTGGAAGCAAACCAGCAAGAGAATTTGATAAGCTGATGAATGAAGCTGATCGCAGTCAGTAGCATCACCAACAGTTTTGTTTTTAACAGAGTGATGTTGTCATAAAGCCTGACCTTCCCCTGAGGAAACAAAGTCGTAAACACAATCAAGTATATGTGCTAAGGCTTAATCAATGCTTAGTGATGATGGGATGGAATGTAAAATCAAACATCCAAGGATAGAAATCGAATTGCATTATTACAGGAGGCTCAAGGGCTGAAAAACTACCCCATAAAACAACAACAAAACTTGGTGACTTGAAGATTCTGCAGAAATAGTCTAAAAAATTAATCTGTGAGTCAGGATTGCAAAGGACTCTGGAAGCCGTGGAGCACGTGTCCATAAATCCCTCCCCTCCTTTTTAACCCACACTGTCCTGATGCAATTAATTCTGCTACCAGAGTGCTCCCAGCCATGGGAGGGGACACATTTCACATGTGACACCTTGGTTCTGGATTTGCCAACAATCAATCAGCATTTTCCTGGTGTAGCAATTTACTGTTGTTGCAGATAAAGTAACTCAGATCATTCTGATACTGACTGTATCTTAAGTTTCTGAATAATTGTAATTGATCAGGAATTTTGCATCTGTTTTTTGTCAACCGTTCGTTTCTCAGTTTCATCTGAATGAGGTGTTTTTCTTCTGTCATTTGATACTTAGCAGGTAGTTTTAATATGTCCTTTCTGTCATATAAAAAGTAGTCAACCAAACCTAAATTACCCAAATCACAGCACAGAACTGCAGCTATTTCTGAGTTAATCCAGAGTCTTTTTCAACCAGGAGTTACGAATCTGGAGGACATATTCTTTATAGTACCTCAATAATCCTGTCCATTACATCACTTAATTTATAGCAGTGTTAACAGAAAAATCAATAAACATTATTTCTAAAATGTCAGGGATGTTAATAGTGTGATTTAAAAAAGGAGAAAGAGTCAAAACTCCGAACAGAACACATTGATATAGTGTTGTAGAGGCACATCTTGCTGAAAATGTGATAGGGAGGATTTAAATCATTACGGCTCAGTCATTTTGAAAAATGTGTGTAGGTAGCTATTCTTAGACATACAAATCTTTCTTACCATATTGTAGGATTTTGCTAAGTGGGGGAGGCTGTATACAGTATTTCTTAACAGAAGGTTGCTAGGATCACTCTTAATGATTTCAAGTCGTTATCAACAGTTGCTATGGATCCCCTGCTAATATTTTTGGAAAATTATTAGTACAACTTCCTGAGAAGAGGGAGTCTTACCAGTGCAGACTGGAAAGCTGTTTGACAGGGGGAAAATACAAGGATGGCAAAGCTGGGTGGGTATTTCTTTCCCACTAAAATTTTCTGTGATGCGTTGAAGTCCTGGGGTTTAAACCAAGCTGTAGTACAGTACAAGCTACCAAGGAGGTTTTATTTTAAAACTAGCCATTAATTAATAGTGTTTAGCTGTCCTACAGTTTAGTCATGCTTTTCCCCACAAGACTCTGTGGACAATAATCTGGTCCAACTAATTTCATAGAAGGAAAAGACCAAATAATGAACTAATACTAAATGTAGAGTAAATACAGAAACTTAATGGATAAGCAGCTAACAGATGTGCAGCTGGTGGCATCTACCTGGACTTGTGCAAAGCATTTGACAGTGTCTGACGTGACATCCTTCTCTCTGAGCTGGAGAGCCATGGCTTTGGTGGATGAACCCCTTGGTGGGTGAGGGGTGGGTTGGGTGGTCACACCTGGGGACTTGGGGTCAATGACTTGATGTCCAAGTGGAGAGCAGGGATGAGTGATGGCACCATGGGGACCTCATGGAGCTCAGCAGGGCCTGGGTCTCTGCAGCCCTGGGCTGGATCCCGGCTGGGGAGGAGCAGCTGGAGCAGCCCTGGGGGTGCTGTGGGGAGAGCTGGGACCCCAGACCCCCTGTGCTGGGCTGGGCCCCAGCGTGGGCAGCAGGGGAGGGGGGATTCTGCCCCTCTGCCCCTGTGCTCAGCTGAGACCCCCCCTGCAGAGCTGCCCCAGCCCCGGGGCCCAGCACAGCAAGGGCCTGGAGCTGCTGCAGCCAGGCCAGGGGAGGCTCCAGGGGATCAGAGGGATGGAGCAGCTCTGCTGGGAGGAAAGGCTGCCAGAGCTGGCATTGTCCAGCCTGGAGAGGAGAAGCTCTGGGGTGACCTCACTGTGGCCTTGCAGGGCCTGAAGGGGCTGCAGCAAAGATGGAGAGAGACAATTGCCAAGGGCTGGAGGGACAGGACACAGGGAATGGCTCCCACTGCCAGAGGGCAGGGATGGATGGGAGATTGGGCAGGAATTGTTCCCTGGGAGGGTGGGCAGGCCCTGGCACAGGGTGCCCAGAGCAGCTGTGGCTGCCCCTGGATCCCTGGCAGTGCCCAAGGCCAGGCTGGACATTGGGGCTTGGAGCAGCCTGGGACAGTGGGAGGTGTCCTTGCCATGGCAGGGGTGGCACTGGATGGGCTTTAAGGTCCCTTCCAACACAACCCATTCCAGGATTCTATAATGAATTTACATGTACAGATAAAAGCAGTATGAAAATCCCTGCCAATTTCTTGGGCATACTTCAGGACAGACTTTTACGTCCTGGTACTATTGTTACTTGAGTTATTCTGAAATGAAGATTCAGTAATATTTTCCATGCAGATTCGTAATTAACTGAAGGAATTACAATGTAATAGTGTTGATTCTCTTGATTATTTTCTCCTTCTGTGGAAAATCTGTTTCAGTTCTGTGCGTTGCAAGTACAGATAATTTATCCAGCAGTGGTTCTGCTTCCAGAGAGTTTCCCAAGCGGAGATTTGTGGAGTAAGTTGTAAGAGCATGTTCCCTGCCTGGTCTGGCATTTCTCCCTGTGAGCTGAGGTGGGTTGCTGTTCTGTCTTCCCCTCACCATGACCTCTGGCCATTCACTGCTGGAATGAATCTGCCTCCTGAACGTTCCCCCCTTATGGAAAAATCCTAAATCACACAACAACATTGACTGCACAGTATGGAAGAGGTAAGGATCATATATGGCACACTCAGGTCCATTTGAAAGGCCACTGGAATGGCCACAAGGCATTGAAAATGGTATTTTTTCTTACTTTATTAATAAAAAAAAGCATTTTAAGTGCCACTGAAATGGAAGTTAGGTGTCTGTGCTAACAGAAAGCAGTTTACACCTAAGCACCTGCGCTCTTGAGCGGTGGCAGCAGATGGTGTCAGCAGTCCAAAAGCATTTAGACAAATTCATGAGGCCACTTGTACATAAATGGGTGCAAAATTACCTGGCAGGAGTGTGTCCTGCAGTGCCCGTGGTGCAGATCTGCTGGAGGGAATGAGGCACAGAGGGAGCCCAGGCCTGTGCCCGCCCACTCTGCTGCTGTGGGAGGCAGGAGCCACTGCTGGGGGCTCCCCTGGAATCCCTGGGATTATGGGATGAACCCTTTCCGGCCACTTTTGTCAAATGCCACTATGGGTTTGGGGATTTTTTTTTTTTCCCCCCCTTATCAATTTTTTAATCAGGGTAGGAAATCTGTCTCCAGTGTCTTTTCCATACTTTCACAGCTTGTTGGATCGTTCAGTTTTGCACCTTAGATGAATCTCATAACTTAAGAACAGATTTTAAATAGTAATTAATTAAGACTATATGCTACATAACTAAAATGGTGACAACTGAATTAATCTAGTTTTGGCAAGCATGGAAGAAGAATCATCTGTTTATTTTCTTAGGAAAATGGCTGAGATGCCATTTCTTGACAATGTAACTATGGACCTGCCAATTTTTAAGTATAAAGTTTTCTTGAAAAATCTTAAATGCATAAGTTACATGCTTGTGAGAAGCTTTAAAGCCTTAAAAGAAGCTTGTTAAGCTTTAGAAACATGCCGGAGTGTCACCTAGTGCTTTGATTCCTCCTGTTCTTAAAATTAATAATTCAAACCTTATTATATATATATATATAATATATAATTATAGATCAGCAGTGTTGGCTATTCTTGATTACTGTTTTGCTTGTCCTGCATTACCTCTGCAGCCTTTCAGGGCTCTTATGTTAGGTCTTTAATACCGTTAAAAAAATAATAAAACTATAAAATGTAAAAAATAATCACTACCTCTTTAAAACTGTAAATATTCCAGAATCAGTCAGAATTGGGGCATAAAATATGAATTACAGAATCACAGAATGGCTTGGTTTGGAAGGCACCTTCACTGGGACCCATGATGGATTTGAAACAGCAGATGCAAAGTGGTAGGCATGGTTCATCTCAAAGAAATTCTGGCTGTGTTAAGTGTCCTTACATTTCTGTGCTGTAGGATCTGCTAAAGCATCTCTGTTTTCCTCAGGAAAACGTAACCATTTAATTGCCTTTTGGGCTTGGACTTCATATTTGACGAAGGAAGGAGAGGATCCAGCTTAATTGGCTGCGCGGTGCTGGAAGTAGTAAAAGTGTTAACAAAAAATTGTCACAGAAGTTGGGTGTGCGTCTGTGGGAGCACACGGGGAACGGGGACCTGAAATCATGGGGGCAATGGGACTGCTCTCTGCAAAGAGCTGGGGTGTGAATCAAGTCCCCCTGCAGCCTCCTCCGGCAAAAAGAGGCTCAGTATCCACAGAAATTTGCTTTTTGGGACTCCTTTGCACTTCTTTGTCTTGTCAGGGTCCCTTCACGCATTCACTTGCTCGGGGCCAATGTGAATCTGTTTTGTTTGTCCAAGAAAAGCAGGAGAGCTGCGGCAGTGACACTTCCTGGCCATTCCTCAGCACATGGCGCGGGCAGGCGAGGCTGTTCCATCTTCAGCTTCTGGATTTGGTGGGGTTTCTGTGTTTTATGGAAAAGCTGGGGAAACTTGCCGCAGGTTATGCCAGCAGGAGGACGTGGTTTCTGGTTGTGAATTGAAGTCAGTGACCACAAATACATTATCCATCCCAGGTCACAGAGTCCCAGACTGGTTTGTGTTGGGAGGGACCTGAAAGTTCATCCCATTCTACCCCTGCCATGGGCAGGGAGAACTTCCACTGTCCCAGGCTGCTCCAAGCCCCAATGTCCAACCTGGCCTTGGACACTGCCAGGGATCCAGGGGCAGCCACAGCTTCTCTGGGAAATCCATTCCAGGGCCTCCCCACCCTCACAGGGAAGGATTTCTTCCCAACATCCAGCGTAGCCCTAAGTCTGTAGGATGGAGAAACCCTGCACAATTGCTGTG
The DNA here is from genome assembly GCA_013397795.1 of Orthonyx spaldingii. Taxonomy (NCBI): domain Eukaryota; kingdom Metazoa; phylum Chordata; class Aves; order Passeriformes; family Orthonychidae; genus Orthonyx; species Orthonyx spaldingii. Next base: position 101,119 of record VZTJ01004011.1, on the reverse strand, counting down.
CTACCAACAGCTTTATTACTGTGATTTACACCTTCTATCAGGATTATAAAAGTTCCCTGTGTAATTACAGTTCCTTAACGTTGCATTTGCAACATAGTGATTCCATAGTAATAGAGTTTCCATTGCAGTAATTCCATTACTAGAGGAGAATCCCTTTGACCTCAAGTTCCACACGTTTTAAGTTCCATGTGTGCAGTTACTGTTCTGGCTGTGGGACTCAGGGTCAGTCTGAAGAGAGAAATCTTCCTGCCCTCTTTCTGAATGTGTAGAGTTGGATTGTATTAACAAGTAAGTTATTATTGATGTGTATGAAAATAAGGAATGAAAAAGAAGATAGACCCTGAATTCAAGAACATAAATTACTTGTGGTATAATCTTGAGTGAAGAACTTTTACTTAAACCCAGTCATTTGTTTCAGTAAGTGTGGTCAGAAATTGTGAGGAAGGGAAAAACTCGTATCCTCTTTATTAATTGCATCACCATTTCCTTTTCTTAAATGGAAGAGATTATGGGGGACATGTTTTATTAGTTATGCTTTCTTTTTCTGACCTGGTGGCTGGGGTTTTGAACAGTGCTGGGAAGATGTCCGAAATCAATTGGCACTGGCTGTGGTGTTTGCTGGTGGGATCCTGCATGAAATTTTTGACATCCCCGTGTGAATTTATTTTTGCAAAGCAGCATCATGCAAACCAGGTCGGGAAGGAGGCAGTTTCAGGCACAAATCCCCTGCACTATCATCAATGGAGAGACCATAAATGTTGTGATGGATGCTTGAAGGCAGTTTAATGTAGCACTGGAGAAAATAGAAGCCATTACCTCTGGAAGAGCTCCAGTTATGACAGGGAAAATAAATGGTGCTGTTACAAGAGATGTACTGACAACAGAATTCCTGCTGGCTGGGGAGGAGAGCAGCAGAGCACAGTGCAGAAACCTACAGACAATTACCCGTTATCTGAAGTAATGTTTATTTTTGGTTTAAATCCGACATGGAGACTGCTTGATAAAATGACTTAATCCAATCTGACGGAAGTTTAGTCTTAATTATACTTGTGCTTGGGAAGTGCCCAGTCCTTGCCACTGCTCAGATCCGTGTTGTGACATTTCCCAGCTCAGCACCTGTGCATGGAGGGCTGTGCCTGCACCGACAATGAACAGAGAGCTCTGTGCTGCCAGGGCTCGCTCAGACTCAGCCTGGGGGGGCATTCCTGGGCAAACCAGGTTCAGGACAAGGGGGAACAGCTTCCCACTGCCAGAGGGCAGGGCTGGATGGGGTACTGGGGGGAAATTCTCCCCTGTGAGAGTGGGGAGGCCCTGGCACAGGGTGCCCAGAGCAGCTGTGGCTGCCCCTGGATCCCTGGCAGTGCCCAAGGCCAGGTTGGACACTGGGGCTTGGAGCAGCCTGGGCCAGTGGGAGGTGTCCCTGCCATGGCAGGGGTGGAATGGGATGAACTTTCAGGTCCCTCCCAACCCAAACCATTCCAGGACTCTGTGATTCATTTTCAGACCACCCCATGAAACATTTAATGTCTTTCATCTATCTCTCTCTTCCATGTTTTTTTCATGGGAGGAGTTGAGGCAACAGCTACAGCAGCAAGCACAGAACATCCTCACACATCTTTCCTCAAGTCACCTCGGAGAGAGCTCTGTCTTTCTGCAGAAAATAAATGAAGCAACATTTTGAGCTTCCAAATTCACCAGAGCTGGTTCCTGCCTGTGACCATATTCCTGTCCCATCCCAGCTGGGTCAGACACGGAGGGAAATGCAGATGTGTGATGGATTCCAGCGTGCACTGCCAAAAAAGCAGTGCTGTAAATCAGCCTCATGGGTGGATAGATCCAAAATCATGGACAGGTCCAAGAAAATGATGCTGTTGATTTCAGACAAACGGTGGCCAGAAGAGTTGTGGGCAACCTGCAGATGGGTTCTTGCAGTTCAATGCCAGCGAGTGGTTGTGGGAATTGACTTGAAACTCTCACACTGCCCTGGTGCGTGACTGACTGGAAAAAGATTAATTGTAAACTAGAAACGGGATGACTCTTATATACTGTTCGTACTGTTTTGTTTTTGGTTTTGTTTTTTTAATGAAGTCCCAGTAGGACTTTATATTTTTGGTGTAACTGGCACTGGACAAGCGTAGATGAAGGGTGGCATTGCTGCCCTAATATTTTGCTCAGGATCCATTTCAGTGCATGTGGAATGTCATCCTTCTGCCAGGTGACTGCAGCAGGCAGCGAACTAATGCTAATGAAGCTGATGCAGCACAAACGTTGGTTCATTTTCACACTTGTGACAGTGTTTGAGAAGGACTTGGGGTTCATGCCACCACAGACACCCCACCCTCTCTCGGGGCAGGCTGGGGGCCTGGCAGAGAGAGGCTCTGCAGCCCATTACCAATTCTGAGATCATCCAGGGCTTTGATAACTCCTGCATTTTTATTGGCAGCATCCCTGTGCTTCCTCCTCAGAGCTGCTGTGTCAGTGGTTTAACCTTGAGTGCACATCAGAGCCTCGCAGGGATGCCATTGTGTACAGAATGTGGAATGTAGGATGGGACTGAATCAGAGCTGATGCTCTCAGAGTGTTTTCCCTGATGCTCCACAAGCTTCTCATCTCCACCTCAGCCTTCTCCCTTTCCAGAGGCTGCTCCTTAATGGCTCTTGGCTCAGGATTTCTTTTGGTCTCCTGTACTTTTGTGGTTTTCGTGTCAGTGTGACACACTGCTGTCTTTTGAGTAGCACAGAATTCCTGAGTTTGGGAATGGTTTCAGTCTCACTCTGTTGTCATGTTGTAAGAGGAAGGACTAAAAGAAGAAAGATGTAGAATGTGAAGGTAATAAACTATTTTAAAAAATGAAGGCTGGCCTCCATGTGTCACTCACTGGTGGTTTTCTGAAGCAGGGCAGAAGTGCAGGGCAGAACCAAACACTGGGGGTCAGGATGGTTGGGAATAACTTCAGGCTGAATATTCCGTTTTGGGAATTATCTTCATGCCTTGTTCATAGAGCTAAATCACTTAAACCCAGGTTACTTCTCTCTTCTTTCCAGGGGTGTGTGCTGCCTCTAACACTCTTCCCCTGTGTAAGGGAGGTGGCTGAAATTTTTCCACAATTTACTTTTCTTTTTTTTTACTTTACTTAATAGTTTTGTAAATATTATTAACTGCATTTTTTTTTTTGCTATCTTTAAGGTATACTATTGGCACAATCCGTGTATTTTCTGGATTTATTTGGAGGCCTAAGTTACTCTGAGCTAGTAGATAATGAAAAGGAGGTTTTCGTTCAAAATACTACTTTTTCCTCAAAGAAAAACTGCATCAATTCACTTTTAGCAACAGCAGGTGGTAGCATTCTTATGCAAGTTATCTGTTTGCAGTGTGAAACAAAGCTTTCTGAACACTCTTTTTTTGTATGTTCTGAAGCTTCTGGGAGGTTTTTAAAGTTCTCAGACATAAAATGATTGCTCCTTATGAGAACATTTCCAGCACCAGAACCAAGTATCTTTCAGCTGTGAAAGCCCCTGTTTAATTGTTAATATTATTGAATATGTGCTACCTGCTGAAGATGGCAGGATTTGGGATTTGTTTCCAGGCTTTTCTGGTTTGTTTTCTAGGCTGTGTTTCTTGGTTGGAGGAGGAGATTTTCCTGTGTATCAGAAGACTTTGTGAGCACCTTCTCTTCGTGCTGGCAGTTCTGCCTGTGCTGAGGTGAAATCTCAGAGCTCAGGGGGTCAGGCTGCAGCTGAGCCACCCTGGACAGGGAAGATCCCTGTTGGAGTATCCCTGTGGTGTTTCCTCCTCCTCCTGCCTGGGGATGAGCTGGGGTTTGCTTGTCTTGGTGGCCTCAGCAGCACTGAAGGAAAATCATTTCCCTGGGACGTGTTGAGGTGGCGGGAGATGCTGGTCCTGTGCAGGAGCTGGTGGGATCACTGTTGTGGCTCTGAGTCAGAGCATTTGTCCTGCTCATCACATGGAGTGGAAGCTCTGTGGGGCCCTGGGCTGAGCGTTCAGCAGTGCCGTGTCCAGAGTCACGGGGACAAACAGCAGAGCCCTTCCCTGTGGCAGGGGCTGTGTCTGAGCTGTCAGTACACGAGGTTCTGCTCTTCCTCAGCACAGCTTTGGCTGGGCTCCGTGGAGAACAACTGCTTTCAGACTTTTCAGACTTTCAAACTCTCCTTCTAGCCAAAAATGAGAATACGTCACGCAGTGGAGGTTAAAGCCACCTTGAGAGCACTTCCTTCTCCCTTCTTGCTCCCTCTCCAAACAGAACCATGTGTATTTCCCAGCACCAGCCTGAGAAGTGACAAGGGCTCAGGGTTGCTGAAGACCTTTCTCCTGAGGGGATGGGTTTTATGTGTCACATTTGACCAGGCTGTGGTTTGCACAGCAGCTTTGCCTCTCTGCAGGCAGGTAATGCTGGTGCAGTAAATTGAGTTGCAGAAATTTTAACTAAAATAGTGCCATAGCCTGGTTGCTGATCTTATTTCCCTTTCAACAGAGGAGAATATATATTAATGATGTGTAATATATCCAATGTATAGTAATTTGTCATGACTGCCATAGGAAGAGCAATGTGAGCTAGGATTCTGAAGTGAGAAGAGTTGCATCAGGGGCTGATTGTACCCTGCCTTGTCCTTTCCAAATGCATGTGCTGAGTTTTCTGTTCCTTCCTTCCGTAACAAATCTTCTGTTGCCCCCCAGGAGCACCCCATCCTTGGGCAGCCTTTCTTTGTCCTGCACCCCTGCCGAACCAATGAATTCATCTCTGCTGTGCTGAGTGGCTCACAGAAACACCACAGGTGAGTGGCACTGCTGGGCCTTGCAAGGCTTTATACAGTGCAGGTAAAGTCAGTCAGCTGCAGAGTGGAAATGGCCAAAATGACTTCCTTGGTCCAAGCAGAGTAAGATTTCTGTATTGTGGCTTCAGGCCTGAAAGTTAAAATATGTTTGCTGTAGGAAGAGTGAAGGAATAGCCCCACCTGAAGTTATTTTGTGACTGTTGGGTCTGTCTGCAATTCAGAAAAAGCTGGGAAAATAGGTTTACAGTGCTTTGTGTTTTTTTTCCCCTAGGCACACCAATTACATCACACTGTGGCTCAGTACTGTAGGCCCAGTTGTGGGCCTGAATCTGCCTCTGAGTTACGCAAAACTGGCACCTGAGCAGAGCACAAACTCTGACTCGGTGGAAAGGTAAGAGAAAAGGAAAACACCCTTTCCTCTCCCACCCTCCTGTCACAAGGATCAGATGGGTAACTGGCAGAACCATTACCCCCTCCTTTGGAGCTCGTGGTTCAGCTCATTTGGGACTCACCTTTCAGTGTTTTGCTTACCCGTCTGCCTTGTGGCCTCACTTGCTTTGCAGTGAGAATTTGTGCACAGAGAGAGCTGCTCGGCCCATTGCTGACACCCTTCACGAGTCCAGAGGGTCCCTGATGTCCTGGAGTGTCTCTCAGGCGTGGGGAAGTGTTTTATGTTGGTTTCCCCAGCACAGGGTTGGGGGTCTGGCATCACTGCTGCAAGGATTTTTAATTTAATCCCTTTTTTGCGTTTGCTGTTGCCTCTCCAGAGCCCTGAGCTGAAGGCCTGCTGGTGGTTAGGCTGTGATGAAGCTGCTGCAGCCCTCCCTAGGGATGAAGTCAAAGGATCCTTCCTGGCTGGTCAGCCGTGGCAGTGTGGAAATGATTGCTCATGGCTCTTTCTCTGGCCAGAACTCGCCACTGATGATGGTGGAGACCTCAGAGCTGGCTGCAGTTGTGGGAATATCTCCCCAGCACCACCCAGCCCTGGCCTCCCACGTCACTGCACTGGCCCTGGAAGTCACTCATCTCCTCCCTCCTGTGCCTGTGTCCTTGGTGAGGCTGCACACAGAGGCACAAGCTGGAGTTGAATTGCTGGATCTGCTGAACTTACCTCTAGAAAATGTGCACCATCTGTGGGGCAGAAAATGTGATATAAATACAGAGAAAACACCCTCATCCCGGGAATATCCCACATCAGGAGCCCACGGGAGCGGGGCTCTAACAGACAGAGTGCACAGCTGAGGGAGCACATCCAGCTCAGGAGCTCAGGAGCTCAGGAGCCTGTGTGGGAACATCTGGACCATCTGGCTGTGCTGTGCTCTGCTGCCTGCGGCGGAAGCTCTCTGTGCCCTGGGGAGCTGCTCTTGTTCCAAATTAGTGTTCCTCCTTGTACTCCTGCTTGTTCACAGGTGTGCTCCCTACCCTGCCTCCCCTGGCAGCTGTTGGTTTTTGGGGAATTGCCTGGTGGTGCTGCCACTGACAACCAGGTGACAAGGAACTTCCCTGCCACCCATCCCGGCTTCTCTCCCAATCCCATTTTCTTTGCAGCATAAAACAGAGTCTGAGCAGCTGAGATGGGAGCACAGATTTTGGTTTGTACGTTCAGCAATTGTCACTTGCACACAGAGTCCAGTGTGTGCCACATCAGAGCTGGGAGCGTGAAACGCATCCAGGTTCTGGTTTTCCAGATTATGTTTTTTACTTCCATCACATGTCATCGGTGGATATGGAATAGAGTGCAGTCCTTCAGATTCCATTGGTGCGGAATTTGTTTGCCAGCCATTTGGAATTAATAATGAGAGCACATAATTTATTTTGTTCTGGGTCATAACAACCTGAAAAGCCATTTTTCCCATGTAAGGTTTACAAAATATGGCCCGCAGATACATTGATTTTTTTTTTTAACTCTTTTGGTAACACATGCTTGATAATTGCATCCACAGCCCATTTTTAAATTTAAGTGAGACTTAAGACAGGAAATAAAAACAACAAAAAGAAGTAACAGGAGGTTTAGAGCTGTTAAATATTCACCCCTGCTCTATGGTCTTCACTTGTGATACCCTGGAACAGAAGAGTAGAAGCACTCAGCCTCCAAAGTCTGGAATTTATATGTAGAGGGAAATAAATAGTTTTATTTTACATAGAAAAAGTCTCAACACCCATTGCTTTCTATGGTAATTTACCATTTTTAAACAAAGAGGAGGATTATTTGAACAGGGCAGATAATAAATATATATATTTAATCAAGTGAACACTTTTTGGGGTCAGGATTTCCTCTGTCAGAGACAGCCCCACGCTGGGATCACTGGGATGTCTCACAGCCATTCATTCCCTGGGCTGGGCGCTCGAGCAGTTCCCAGATTCTGGAGCGGTCTCTGCCTTGCTTCCTGCTCCAAACCCCTCCTCAGTGCCTGATGTGGGGCTGGTGATGGGGACCATGAAATGGGTGAGCAAACGGGCAGTTCCCTGCCCTGCCACGATTCTGAACCTCCTCACACCATGACCAACAAGGTGACGGTGCAGTGCCTCCATCAGTATCAACGTTTCCCTGAAATTTGTCTGGAAAACCAAACTTCAGCTCGGTTACTACAGGCACACAGAGGTTAGATAGAGGAAGAGATACAGGATAACAAATATTCGGGACCAAAGAGATAAATAAGCCTGTTTGGATATCTCCTTTTGAATGGCTGGGGTGGGAGGTAGGCACCCAGTTTCCCATTTACATTCATGCCTTAACGATTTATGGTATTTTAACAGAATTTTTATGTTTAAAAATTTGATATCTATATATATA
>VZTJ01004011.1:34660-82134 GCA_013397795.1 Orthonyx spaldingii | reverse complement strand
CGCCCGCGGTGGCCGCCCCCGCCGCTGTCCCGCCCCTGGACAGGCGCCGATGTGCCGGGCGTGGAGGGGCTGCCGGTGTCCCCATGGCCCCGAGCGCTGCCCTGCGGCTGCTGCTGCTGCTGCTCGCCGGCGCCGGGCTCGGCGGGGCCGAGGGGAGAAGCCCCGAGGGGAACAGGTCGGTAGCGGGCGCGGTGGCGGAGCCGGCGGGGCTGGGCGAGCGCAGGTTTTAAGCGCTGCCGTTCGCGTTCAGAATGCCGGGACGTGGTTGTGGTTCCCTTTCCAGGTTTGAAAACACCCGGGGCTGATGCAGAAATTAATGGTTTTGAAGCGGGCGGCGCGTTAGGGATGTAACTTTGAAACAGTGTTGTGAAGGTGGTTTAAAATCGGGTGTTTTCTGTGCATCTGTCCTGCGTTTCATTACGTTTTAATGATCCTCGCACCGACTCTCCCTGGTCCCTGGGAAAATGGGGTTATAAATAGTATGGCAGCAAGGGTGTGAAAACTACTCCAAGAAACACAGGCACGAAAATATTCTGCTTGTGTGGGATATTTGAAGAGTGAATTCAATATTGCAAGTATTAAACGTACAGAATTACTGGGAATTTGGGTTTATTGTCAACAGTGGCGTTTCACTCTCTAATGAAACACAAACAGTGAGCCCAGATCATGGCAGGGGGAAGAGGGGACCTTGTAGAGCCAAGCACTCTGAAAGTGAAAACAGCCTGAGCTGTACGAGTTGAATGATGCCCAAAGTCACCAAAAACACACAGAACAAATATGCTGATGAAGGTTGCAGCTGTCAGTAAAATCTGTGCTTTTAAGGCAAGAAGGACATGTGGTGATTTGCTTAAGCTTGTATTAAGAGATCTGGTAGCCAGTTACTGATAAATACTACAATATGTTTTCATTAAATGGCTTACTTGCTGCTCTCCTCTGCCAGTTCTCAGAGTTCTTACAGCTCTTCTTAGTGTAATTCCACTTTTTTTTTCTCAATCAGACCAAAATCTGACAGAGAGCAAGCAGTGGAGCATTACCTGAACTTTATTGCAATCAATATTAACAGATGAAGCCATGATCTTGATGGCAGTGAATTAAATGGGAATTTTGCCTCACTGGGAGTGGGATTGTGCCTGCACAGGGCTAATTTGCTAGAAGTTCTGTGAGCTCCATTTCTCCTTTAGTGTGAAACATGGAAGCTTGAGTATCATCTTGTTGTGATCCAGACCTTGTTGGACATCCATTACATTGGAAATCAAACCCCAGTAATCAGTGCATGGTAAAGTATTTATGGAAATCTGTCTCCCTGTGTCAAATCACACATTTGAAAACCAGAAGAGTTGTGGGTTTTGTAGGTATTTCTTACTGATGGAACTTATATAGAGGCATTTAAAAGTCAGTGATGTTTTTTGTCAGGATGTTTCTTAGAAGGAGCCAGCTCTTTCCCTGGATCTGGTCTGTCCAAACTTACACATTTATAATGTTAATAACTTAATTGAAATTTTTTATGCTGAGTGTCCCTAGGACTACAAGCAGTCCATTGCCCCCAGGTGCTTCACACCTTTCATAACTTTATTTTTAGTGCGTTTGAGAGGTCACATGTTATTTTCCAATTAAATGTCTCATAAATTAGCTGAAACCAGTTCAGCAGCCGGTGAGGAATTCTGTAGCTGGAGATTATCAGTTTCGGGGAGATGACTCTGAAGTAATAGAAATACTGTTTCTGTAGATGAGGAGTGCATTTTCCCATCTGGGGCAGTTTATCAGAGCAGTAATATGAAGAGTAGGGGTGTGGGCATGGCATGAAAACTGCCTGTGGCCTGCACACTCAACCCCTGGTGAGTGCCAGGATTATTCATGGGGCTCATCTGGGTGGGGAAAACACTGTTTACATGGAAGTCCTCAAGAGCTGGAGTCTTTATCAACTTTTGCAGACAAACAAGCCAGACTTGGTTATCTTATGTAGATGGGTAATGTCATCTGATAAGAGGGAATTTACACTTCTTTATACTTATAATCTTATTTAATTGGGTTTTACATAGTGATTAGTCATTCCAGTGCTTTGTATTAGGGCTAATCCAATTTCATGTGGGTTCCTAACATGCTTGGTACGGTGAATTCAACATACAACATACGTGTCTGGGTGCATCTGGGAGAGTTGTTTACCAGCTGGTAGGGGAAAATATCCGGCATCAAAACATACACCACTTGTGATCAAATGAATTTGAAATTTCAGGGTAAGAGAGGCTGATAAAAGGGTCTCTAACCCAAGGCACTAAAAAGTATTTGCTGTGGACAATGCCCTAGTGCTAGCTAGTTTCTTTTCTCTTGCACATGTAATTACCATTTTTACAATCAAAAGGGAATAATGTTTTTTAAGGTGCAGTTATCTGCCTGTTTTTTACTCTCAATACTTTTGATTCCATGGAACATCCCCCGGACGGCAGGCGCCTGTGGATTCCCCCGCTCGCCTTTTTGGGTGGAAAAGCTGCTGGTTTGGCAGTGGACAGCCACTCGTTCCTCTCAGGGGTCACACCCTGGTGACACCTTGGGGCTGAGTGTCAGGGGCAGGTGACAGAACTGGGGACATCAATGTCCCCTGTGCCTGCCCCAAACCAGGCTGCGATCATCCCCGGGTGCCCGCGGAGGCCGGGCTGGGCTGCAGTGATGTGGGGTGATGGATTTCCCTTCCTGATGGGACTGCATCAGGAGAGAGGAGGCAGCCAGCACTGCTAATTAACAGAGTAATTAGCAGGAGGGCCTGGCTGGAGGCAGCTTCCTCCTGTGCCTGACACGGGGCTGAGCGTGCGTGCGGCGGTGCCGTGGTGGTGGCTCCCGGGTCACTCCTCCTCTGCATTCCTCATGAAAACATGAATATTTCATCAGCTGTGCACATTCACCTCTGTTTGAGCATCTTCGTGCTGAAGGCAGAGACGTGACGTCTCTCCCAGAGTGGCTGTGCCTGCATGGGTGTGGAGGAGCCAGGATTCGTTTTTCTTAATGGACAGTCACAGAAACAGAATTAACCTGTCCTCTGCCCAGAACAGCATAAAAACCACTCAGGGAATGAAATTAATTGCACCATTTCACACTATTCTTCTTTCAACCTCAGTGTTTTAGCCTGGTTACCACAGTGTGGTGATTTCCAGGCTGGAGTAACCTGCTGTGAGTGCTTAATTATGCATATATGCATGTAGTGTTTAATTATGCGTATGGAGAGGAGCTAAAAGTATAACTAAGCATAGCCACATATATATATATATGCAGCTAAGTATAACTAAAGTCAGAATACCTAAATAATTTACATTCATTTCTTGTTTGGCATACACTGGTTTTGTAGCTGTCATCATAACAAAAATGCCCCCAAATTGCCTTTTTCAGCCTGAAGGCACAATCTGTCATGAAGAACGACTGGAAAAGACAAAAAAAGCTGCATCAAATTACAAGACCCATGATCCTAACTGTAAAACAGCCTCAGAGAGAGTTTTGTTTGGGCAAGAAAACAAGGTTTGGTCCATTGTAGCCACATCTTTTGTTACCTGTGTGTGAAAATTGAGTATTTCCACCCACCTCTGAAGGCTGTTTGCTGTTGGCATGAGCAGCCTCAAGCCCCTTGGAGACCCCAGGCCAGCACTAACCCTGGCACCCAAAAAGCAATGGGAGAAAGGGGGACCCATTCTGAAAGTACTTCTTGGAGCCACTGGTGTTTCAGAGCTGCAGCTGAGGACAAAGTTGGTCTCTCCACATGCAAATAAAATTGCCAGATAAGTTTTAAACAGAGCTGAACTTTTCTGAATGTGAGATCTCGATAAAGTTCTTTCTTGGCAGCAAGCAGGGTGGCCTCTAGGCTGGCCCAGTGTTGCTTGGACTGGTATTTATCTGCCCTTAAGGATGCTGTGATGGAAATTAGGCTGGGATCACTCCTTCTGAGTGTGCCAGTGGGTTTCACAGATGCCCAGAACTCCCTGAGGGGAGGGTTCACCCTGCTGCCCAAGCTCTCCCCAGGAGTGCCAAGCCCCGACTTTGCAATTCCAACTCCTCACAGTGAAATTTGCACATAAAAACTGAAAACTGCTCTAATTCCTAACATTTCTGTGCCAGCCTTGGTGTAAGTATTTCCACAAATTTTTCTGCTGTGGCGGCTTGGAAAGGTGGTAAGGAATGGGGCAAGGGAATAAGATGGAATTGTATTTCCACGTGCAGTGGGAGGTGAGGTAGGTCTGGGAGGCACTGAGGGGCACAAGCAGGGCAGGGTGTGCTCAGGGTGGGGTGGTGCTCAGCTGGGAGAGTGGGAATGCTGGTGGCAGTCTTGGGAAGTGGGCAGAGGCCATCACAAGAGCAAATCAATGCACTGACAGCGGGTGCAGGTCCCAAGGGAGCTGCTGTGGTGTGGAAAGTGTTCCTGCTACTCATGGAGAGGTGTCTGGTCCTGAGCGGGTCCTGGTTTCCTGGACTTTGATCTTTAGGTGTTTGTTGGTGCACGTGAATCCACTGGGCTTGGCTCTGTAGTTCAGGAGAGGTGACTGTGCTGCCAGCAGATGAAGAATTATGCCTAGGAAGAAAATCAAGTGCTGAAAATTTCATCAGCCTGGTAGCTGTCACTTGAGATGTGCTTCACCTGAGCCCTGCCTTGCAGCTGACTTCCTTGGGATTTGTTATTGCCTGGAAGCATCCAGGAGCTGTCTTCACACATCTGTGCTTAAGGCATGCTAACCCCCTGGTTTTGCTCTAAATCCAGTGTGTGGCTTCTGATCCTCATGGGGACCAGGGGAGGTGCAGAGCTCTCCTCGGTTCTCCCGTCGTGCACTGGAACTGGCTCTGTGTCTAACCCAGAAGTGACAACCCATGGAACGGGACAAGCCTTTTGCCAGGGTGGAAAGGACATGGGAGTGCCAGTCAGGGCTGGTCCGCCTGAGTGATCTCTGAAAATGAGACATTTTTAGCCTGGGTATTGCAGCTTTGGGGTAATTTGCCCTGTTCCTGTGGCATTCACGAGCCAAGGACCTGAGTTACCCCTGGAATGTTTTGTGGAGTGAAGCAGCAACCCGAGCTTTCCTCAGTTAACTTGCTGCAGACTTTAAATCCGGGTGCTGCACAATAAATATTTTTCTCCTCTCTCCTAGTTCACATGAGTTTTCAGACCAAGATTCTCTTCAGAGAAATGGTAAGGCTTTTAGTGGTGCTGAATCCCTGAATTCAGCTGGTGCTGTTGGTGTGGCTGTATAATATTTCATTCCCAGATGTTGCTTCTCTTGGCATTGGTGACTCTTCTGTCACATGATTTGTTAAAGCATATCCCTTTTTAAAAAATACCCTTGAAAGGGTTTGCCTGTTAAAATAATAATTTGCTGTCCAACTCTGAGATGCAGTGAGAATGTGGAAGGAAAAAGCATTCACTTTATTTTAGCCAAATGAAAACAGAGTTAAATGTTTGAAGGATGGAGCTGTGAGAGGGCCTGTGAAATGATCTGTGCTCTGAAACTTCACCGTCCTGGTGAGCTGGAGGGGTGGGATGCCCTGGGATGTCAGGTTGTTTGTCACAGCTTTCTGTGCAGGGAGGGAAGTTCCCAGCACAGGCATCACACTTTTCAGCACACACCCTTTGATGAATTTGCTGTATGAAGAAAACAGCAGCTTTTGTTGTATTTGAGATGAATAAATACAGATATAGACTGAATCTTGTAATTTTGGGGCACTGGAGTTCCTCCCAGTGAGGGTTACAAGGTGTTCAATGAAAAGAAGAGGAACTTTGGTGAACAAGAAAGGTAAATTAGAAAATTCATGTATCGAAGGCAATATTTGCTGCAAGTCAAGTAATGTCCAAGACGAAATGAGTGATTCTGACATACACATTTTGTGCAGGGATAATTCTTGTTTGCACAAGAACATGCAAAATTTTATAAATGCTTGGATGTTTATAATATGCTGATAATGAAATAACACTCCTTCTTCTGCAGGTCAGCGTTACAATGGTGGTGTGAAGCCAAAGTTTAATGTCAATCAAGTGGAAATTGCACAGGTAATGTCTGGAGGATGGATCTGTGAAGCCTTTACACATCACATTCAGATCTTTCAAATTACATTGCTGAATTAAATTGGTTTTGCTTTGTTAACAAGGAACAGCCAACAAAACCATCTAAAACACTGTGATACAGTTCTGCTTCACCAGCTGTGTGAAGTTGTCTCTGTGTTTCTGAGGGCTGAGTGACACCTCAGGTGCTGCTGGTGCTGGCTGACCAAGGGTTTGGGCACAGGATCTTTCTGGAAGGATAAAATCCTTGTATCCATGTTCAGTACAACGTCATCTGACTGCTGTGACCAGTCTTGTGCTTCTGTCACTTGGTACTGAAGGAAGAGCTGAAGCAAAATTTCAGATTTTTAGTGGGAGTTTTTTCCTGAAACCAGGCTGTAGGTCTTGTCAAAAACTGAACATAAAAGGCTTCCTTACCAAAAGAAGCTTACCAAAAGTGATGCATTCCAGTGTAAGTAACATGTTGAATAAATCTCTGTCATATGAACTTCTGAGGAGACAGCCTTGTGTTTGATATAAATACAGTCACAGCCACTCAGCACATTTCCTGACCATGATCTTGCCTTGCTTTCAGCTTGTTGCTGTCAGTACTTATTAATTTTAATCCTAAAACATCCCTGTGCCATTTGTAAGGTCCAGTATCAAAAGGGATCTTCCAGTGTCTGAGCTGAGAGTTATGATTTGCTAATCTGAACAACATACACACAAAAAATTTTCTGTCTTTAAGCCAAGACAAAACTGTGGGGCTCAGCTGTGTCCCTTCTGGAGCCTGGTAAGAAGCTGTTTATGACTGGGGCTCAGAAAACCTCTCCTGTTTTAATGTGACTTGCAATCATATGACATGTTAAAAACAGTCATGCAGATGTGGTGTGTGTTATGCTATTCACATAGGACAGAAGTGGTGACTGTAAAACTGAGAGTGAAATCTGAGAATGGCAGTTAAATTCTTTAGTTCTTTCTGAGCTCCAAGTCAAATCTTGCCTGACAGCCGAATTGTCTTTTAGCTATGAAATTTGACTTATAAAGGATGGCAGTTTTCTGGTGTCTGCAGATGACACGGAAGCTGCAGGCCCTGGGTTTTAGTCTTGCAGCTGATTTTGTAAAAGCAGGGGTCTGTACTGGACCCATCCCGTTCTGCAGCAGGTATTTCCCTGATGTTAAAGCCATGGTGAGCCAAGCTGCCTGCAGGTAGGTGTAAACTCAGACATTTCTCTCACCTGGACAGCTGCCCAGTGTGCTTCCAGCATGGTGGGCTGTGTCCTTGGCACAACCTGAGGCCTTTTCAGTGTGCTGCAGCAATTCTTAGAGGTGTCCTAGAGAGTCTTCTGGTGGGGGGGAGCACTTTGTGATTCTTGCTTTGCCTCTGTGCTGGGGCTGGATGTTCTGTGAGGTGCCGTCCCTGTGGTGGGAAGGGGATACAGCCAGGTATCCCTCTGCTTCCCCAGTCCAGTGCCAGCCTCACATGTTCTGGTGAGATCCTGACTCCTGCAGTTGTATCTTCTGATAGAAGAAATCTTTCCTGTTGTCCCTCAGGTTGTCAGCTACAACTCGAGCAGGGGAGGGCAGTGGGAAGGAGCACCCTGGAGGCCGTTCCCCCACAGCCACTACAGCCCCCTGAACGTCACCGTCAACGGCACCCCCTGCATCCTGTTCTGGGCCAAGAGGATCGTGATCAGGTTTGAAAACCACACCCAGCTGGATTTGACAGAGAAGACCTTTGGTGTCCATGCCACCGTGGACCTTGGGGACTCAAACTGCAGCGAGGACAGTGCTGTGTAAGGGGAATTCTGCTCTGCCAGTGCCAGAGAACCTCTCTGGGAAGCACACACGGGAGAACAGGCCTTGCAGAGCCCCAGGCTCTCTCTGGTGATGTCCTGCCCTTGCAGGCAGCGGGGGTGATGTAGTTTAAACCCATCCTTTCATGGACACACATATTCAGAAGTGTGGTCCCTCCTTGGGGCAGCCAGCTCTGCTCTCAGTGCCCACGGGGCTGAAGCTGTTGGCCTGTTTAGTCTGCAGCTGTTTTACACAGCTGCTTGTGGGGTTGGAGAGTGGATCCTCCACTGAATGGGGGGCTTTAGGTGCTGTTAGGTAATTAGGATTGATTATTCCTTCACGGGGTGTGTGCCAGCAGTGCTGCACAGGGTGCAGGTCTGTGTGTGGATGGTCACCCCGGATCCCAGGCTGTGACCCGTGAGGTGCTGAGACAAAGAGTGGGTTCATTGCAGGTTTGCACGTGGCACCATGTGTCTGAAAACCTGAGCTCTGCACACCAGCTTGTCGTTAATTTCCGCAGTATCAACAGCATCCAGCAGTTTTCCTAAATTCTTCTCACCCTGAGTGAGAAGCATTTAGCAAAATTTTGCTTTTTGTGCTTCTCACTTTGAGTGAGAGCTCAACATTAACTGCACTGCATCCAAAATCCTGTAGTCCCCTGGCTGCTGTGGTGTTTTTTTATTTCCTTTGCCATGTGCCTGGTTGCTTCTCTCCCCCCATGCAGTGTGCTGTCTGGCCTCATGGCTAACACCAGATTCCACTCTGGGAGGCCTAAAAATCAGGAGGAAGATGCATAACTGAACAGGAGCACTGATTCTACCCCATAAAGGGAGTTTAAGTCTGTAATGACACACACAGCAATAAAAATACCATGGCCAAACCCAGCAATTTCACCTATCTCCTATACAGCATTTCCCCTGTACATCTAAATATGTTTTCACAGAAAAGTAGGTGTTACCTCTTTCTGGTTATACAGCACAAGGTGCACAGACATTTTGGTGAGGTTATCAGAAGCTAAAAGTAAAATTGAAGAAGAATCCAGCATCCTAATATTCAACAAGGCAGTGTGAATATTACATCATTACAGCATGTGGACGAATCCAACACTCTTTTGACAGGCAGAGGTAGAGAACGGAATAAAATTATGTTAAAAATAAAAAGTGGTAACAAACATTCCTCCCTCTCTTCTGGCCTGCCATTTGAAAATAATCTCAGTCCAATTAGTAATCATTGTAGCCTAATAAAAAACATGCTGAGGCAAAATTAAGGGTTTCAAAACACAGAAAATGATATCAGATACAATATTCCAGCCCACATGTTTTCTTAGGTGAATGCCACATTTGCCTGCATCTAATCCTCAACTATCTCTGATTTCCCTTTGTTGTAAAGCAAGGGATAGTCTGGATTCAGTGTCCTGTCTTATGGGACCAGTGTTACCCAAGAAGTCTAGGTCACCTATGAAACTGTGGGGATAGCTGGTGTTTTTTTTTTGGTTGGTTGTTTTTTTGTTTGTTTGTTTTTTTTTTTTAATCTCGTTTTTGGTTCCTTTATCTCTCTCTTTTTTCTTTTCGTTTGTTTGTGTTTTTTTTTGTTTTTGTTTAATGTCCTTCAGCTTTAATTTTGGAGGTCTTTCAGAAGCTGCATGCTTTCACTATGTTTTGTTTTCATCTCACGTGAACAATGAGAATCTCCATACAGGTTTTAATAGGCAAAATACTCTTTTTAAGCGATAAGAATGTATTCCCCTTAATCATGTCTTGCATTAATTAACCTGGCAGGGCATTTCACTTTATTGAACTTTAGGTGCCCAGGGCTGCTTCATGATTTTCTATTCTTTCTGGATAGTCTGGGCCTCATTCCAATTAACAGGTGAACAAGTGTATTTCACTTGAGGAAGATTTAATCCTTTCAGGTTTTTTCCCCACTGACTTTAAGGGCAGGCTGAGCAAAAAATTCCATATATAACTGAGCTTAATAATTTGTGGTGCTTTTTTCTCTGAAGATTTCGGAAATTTTTTTCTTAGCCTGATGTTATTTGCTTTTTGACCTAGGCTTTCCCTAAAGTTTGGTGACATTGGCAATCTAAAGGGACTTGTTATCAGGTAAGTTTATATAATAAAATCCTAACCAGATAATAACTTGTTAACATATATTGTTTCACAGCTGCTTGGGGAATTAAAGAGAATTTGTTCAAGCAAAAAGTGTGAGAGAAACTCTTGTGTAATTGAAATACCTGCATTCAGCGTGTCTGCCTGTTACCTGCCTTGTTTTATTAAGGCATTTTTTCTTCTACATTGACTTTTCTACTCATGGAAAAGTTTGGGTCATCTCTTTTGTGTGGAATATTCCCATGTCTGAGATTTTAGATAAACCTTGCTAATTAACTACAGACTGGGCATCAGCCTGTGCCCTACTTTTATGTTTGCTTCTTGGTGATAGAAGCAAACAGCATTTCATGATAAGTGACTTTCCATACCCAAGGTGGTGGTACAATACCAGCGTTGCATTCATATTTTTCTGAGTAATTAGGCAAAATCCCCTCATATTCCTCTTGCTTTGTGGGAGAACAGCAAACTCCTTCAGCTGCCGCAGCAAACAACCTGAAATCCCAGAATCCCAGGATATCTGGGGTTGGAAGGGCCCTCTGGAGCTCACCCAGCCCAAGGGACGATCCCTGCCCAGGCAGGGTCCCCTGGAGCAGTGACACCGTATCCAGCTGGGGTTGGGATGGCTCCAGACAGGGACACTCCAGGCCCTCCCTGGGCAGCTGTTCCACGGCTCTGCCACCCTCATGGAAAGCTGTGCCTCATTTTCCAGGCTCCATGGAAGGAGCAAAAGCTCATTGTGGTATAACCTGGTCATGCCAGCGAGCGTTCTGAGGTTGTTCAATGCGTGAATTTAACGATTGCAATCCTCTGGTTCATTTTCTTACTCACCTCTCCTCCAATACGGCATCTCCAGGTTCTTGCTAACCACCAGCTACTACCAGCTGTCTGTGCAGAACTGGTTCAGCTTGCACAGGCTGCAGCTCCTGTACAACCACTCGGTGCAGGCGACGTTCAACGCCACGGGGATCCACGCGCCGGCGAGTTACTCCTTCCACTGCGAGCACGTCAGCAGCCTGCAGAGATACGACGCTCTGCTGGTCCCCAGCTCTGCAAACGACCTCTCCAAGCTCTGGGAGGTCACTTTCATTGACTTCCAGGTGATGCCATGGATTTAAGCCCAATGGATCCCATGGGTAGATTCGGGGGAAGTTTTGCCCTTCCGTGCCAAGGAAAGACTTCCGTGAGCAGTTTACACTTGTTCCTTACATGGAACACAAAACAGAAACGAAGACTTTTCCTGTCAAAGGGAATTAAGGGCTGTTTTTTGTAGTCTTTCTGCTTGTGTTCCCTCTAGTGGGGAGTGAATTTAATTTCCAGTGTTACGTTGTTCTGAGCTGAGCTCTCACACTCGGGATCAATAACAGCACCACACACCCAGGCATGGGATTCATCTCACTTCACTTTTGATGCCTAGGAATTTTAACCTTGTGGCCTGTTTTTAGTCACCCCAGCCAGCCTCTAAAGCCACTGGATAATTCCTCTGACCCATCTTAAGTCCTTATTTTAGGATGAGATTAATAATCTTCTGAAAGTGTGAATTCTTCCACGTTTGATAATGAGGGAGCCTAAAATGGCAGGACTAGAATGTCTTGCTTTTACATACCTGAGTCAGAGGGCATGAGGGGCTGAAAAAGGGAATGGAAAAAGCTGGTCCCCTTTTCTCACTATGTGAAAAATGTTCGTGGAGCAGACAGTCAGGCAATTCCCTGAGAGCCAGTGTGGTAAAATCCATATTAGAACTGAAGCCACGAGTGAAAATTGTTGGTGTTTTCCACAGCTGGGTGCAGCTTCCTGTAGTTTAGCTGGTTTGCTGCCGCACACCACACACGTGGAACTGGTGAGAAAAACCTTATGCTAGGGCAAGCACTTGAGGATATTTCCTGGTTGGTCATCTTCTAGTTTATGCAGCCTGAAGCAGAGACTCTGGAGACTCTCAGCAAGGGATGCTGGAGAGGCACAGCTAACATGAAAGGTACCACACTTGCAATTAAATATTGCTGGGCCGTCAAGAGTGAGCGTAGAAGGTTTTGTTTGAAACACAGCTGCAAATCCTTCGGGCAGCAGAGCGGAGGGGATTAGAGTAGCTGGCAGTTCCAGAAGACTGACCTGGATAAACTCTGAGCATTAACTTCAGCTATCAGTGGGAGACACAAACTTGCACTGTGCAGGAGTTAAATTAGAAATTCTTGGTGCCATCAGGAGCAAATCAATGAACCACCAGTGCATTATTTAACAAGATCCCTCTTGTTCTCTCTGTAGATTCAAGGTTTTAACATCCAAGAAGGACATTTTGCCTACGCCAAAGACTGTGCATCCTTTTTCTCCCCAGCAATCCTGATGGGGTTGGTGATGTCGCTGATCCTGCTGCTGGTCCTGGCTTACGCTCTCCACATGCTCATCCACCTGAAATCTCTGGACAGGCACTACGAATGCAAAGCTTCTCCTGCCTACTTTGCACAGATGAAAGACAATGACATGGGAGACGAGAAGGAGCCACTGAGAAACAGTGGAAACGAGTCCTATGAACTTAGAAACCAGCAGTTTGGAAAAATCTATATTTAGCAGCGTGTATCTGTCTCAGTGAAACAAGAGGCATTTTCTTCTGCTGGCACTGCTGTGTGTAGTCTGTGCAGGTTTTTTACCAGCTGATGAAAGGAAAAGTAGGTAGCAGATTGTTTAGCCAATTATTCACTGACAATCATCTCAAAGATGCCTTGGGAAGGAAGGTGAGGTAAAAAAATTCAGTTGTGAGTAAGAGATATTCATGTTGTGGGACTTTATTCCTGTAGCAAAAAGCAAAAATGTATAGTTCTTCATCCAGCTTGCCAAGTCTTGAAGAGACAGTCAGTAATGGACACTTTGAAATGAAATAAAATAAAGGTTGAAAAACCCCCCAAACCAAACTCTTTTCTTATTCTTTCAGAAGGCGAGGTTTTCCCTCAATTTGTATTCGCTCTGTGTCCTGACAAAGCAGCATCAGTTTCTTTCTCAGGATGTGTTTTCCTTTTGTTTCCCAGGTTATATCCCCTCCTTTTTGTCCTCATAAACTCCTTTTCCTACTTTGGAGTCTCCAGGGCCACATAAGGTGTGTTTTTACCCACTGCTCGGATGGAATGGTGCCTGCAGGACAGCAGCATCTTCCCTGTGTCTAAGCTGGGCGCTTACCCCGAGGGTGTGGTGAGCAAACACCAGACATCTGGTCACAAAGGCTTACCCTCGACTTCCCGGCTCAACTCCGCGCCAGAAGATGGATTACGAGCATTATATCCTGTAATTCGAGGTTAATTTATTTTCTACCAAATCCCATCAGTCTCCCTCGGGAATTTCACCTGACTGGAGATTGCCAGATTGAAAATGTGTATGAACAGAGAGGTGGAAGCTGCCAGCAGTGGAACGGATACTGTGATGTGATTTTCACTGCTGCTTCTGAGAGTTTACGGTGCTGCTGTCCCACTCATCCTTTCTTCTGTTAGAGGCAAAGTTTAGGAATTGAAAATTAGCCATGATTTGGCCCTGATTTCTAGCAAGTAAGAACAGAGCAATGTTCTTAGCACTGCAGTACTTTTGGGTTATAGGTCATGGAAACCCCAGCAGGCAGCTGTTCCACTTTGCCTTTGTAATTTTAAAAATACTTAAAAATTATTTTATTTGAAAAATGCCTTTTTTATTTTAGATGACAGAATTAATTGCAGCCTTTGCAAATGAAACTGCAGTGGTCTTTAAACACCTTGAGATATCCTGTTCATTAGCACAGGTGACACACAGACTAGATGTGGAGTCCAAAGTGGTTAGTTGATCTAGGTAGGCACTTCAGGTGGAAAAAAAATACATCTTTGGCACATAACCAGGCATAATGGACAAGCTCTTGAGGACTTGCCAAGGCTACCTGCCTAAAAAATTACCAAGAAAAATAAATTTCCTTTCATTTTTTCCATTTTTTTCATTTTTTCATTTTTTTTTCTAAACCATGGCATGGCTGGAGTTCCACCAGGGATCTCCTGGGGAAAGGAGTGCACAGAGAAGTTACCTCTGCTGTGACTTTTTGTGTTGCATGGCAGTGGCAGGTGATTCTACTCTGGCAGGTATCCTCTGTGTCATCACAATTCTGCTCAAATGGCAGAAGGATTTAGAAAGGATAAACACACTAATTGAATTAGACAGGAAATACAATGTTCATCACAGGACTGGAAGGATGAGCTATATATTTGTAAAGAGTTAATGATGCTTTGGTGGAAAATGCACCAGAAGAAAAAAAATTTAATTGCAGTTATTGTGTCCTGGTGCCATGTATAAAAGCAAGCACCCGTGGTTGAAAATGACAAAAATGTATATTCTTACATTCCCAGTGAGCTCTGTTTTCAGTGAGCCAAACAATGCTTATCAAATGCTTATTTTGGAACAACTGAGACATTCCACTGCCATGGTCCTGAGACAAGAAAATTCAAGTTAAAATGATTTCTGTGCTACAGAAATAAGATGCGCTGGCACTAAGAGACTAATTTATAAAATGCAAGCTTTGTTTTTACATGAATAATTTCATTTCTGCATGAGAACACAGCCGCCTTTCCAACGTGCATGTGTTCATTCAAACAAAAACCTTACAGCATCTTTCCAAAACTGATTCCCTGTTTCACATTCAGGGTCCCATCCACTCCCACTCAGAGCCAAAGGGAAGAGTCTCACTTCCCTTAACTCAAACAGGATAAATTTCACGGACTGTGGTAATGCTGAATCGAACAAATGAACACATTTGTTCCTCTTACATTTCATCTGCTGTGGTTAAGCTGTTGTAGAATTGCCCCCCACCCCAATATTTGGCAGCTTTACATTGGCAGGCAACTAGATTTTCAGGCAGCACACTCAGTAGTGTTGTTTGATCTGAAGTGGTGGAGTTTTGGCATTGTATTAATTAAAAATGCACAAGGAATAATCAGAGCCAATGTCACTGTAAAGACAGGGCGATAAACCATGAGCCCACTGACTGGTGAGTAACACTGAATCCCAGGGAGCCAGAAGAAGTAGATCTGTTTCTTTCCTTCACATTTTTAAATGCTGGCATTTCCCTCCCCTCCTGGAAACACTGATTCTTGCCATAGCAGCATTGGTATTTCTCTTGTTGATTTTCATTTTATTGTTTTTTTCAAATCAAGGGTTTCCAAAAAGCTGGATGCAGCCTCTCATTTCAGAAACTTGCCCCAGGAGGCTCAGAAGGCATTTTCAGGGTGGATCTGTTCTTTACCATTACGGAACACCTCCTGAGGTGTTCTCCTTCTCCAGTAAGCCTTGTGACATGGCATTTAACTGGTGTGTGATAGGTCTTAAATCTGATTTAATGGTTCCTAGATCACCCCTTAAATTGTTCGCTGTAACAATACAGAAAATCAATACAAAGTTTGATGTTAGAGGGCAACACCTGTTCGAAATCTGAAGAAAGTGCTAAACCCTGTATATATGTATATTTGCACTTTTTTTCTTCAAGCTGATAGCTTATCATATATCAGAAATTTTAACTTGCTTCTCCTGAGTCAGTAGCATAAATTTACCCATGGCTTACATTATGTTTGAAGCCTAACAAAGAGTTTCAATTGCTGCAAATTTTGGAACAGCCTTCCTGAACATTTTGCAGCTGCTTCTGGCTGCTTTTTCTTTTTGGTTCTGGTACATCAGTGTGCCCTGTGCTGGCTGCCTAAATGCCTGAATTGGTTATCTCAAATAATTGTGTGGCCTGTTTTTAGATAAGTGCTGCTGCTTGGGAGTGTAAAGGAATATTGACTTGAGATGGAAGCTGGAAAAGTAAGTTCTCCAAATAAATGGAGCAACAATTTTGGTTTGGCCCCATGATGCCTCTTACACTTATTGAGCTGCCTCTCAGGTGTCCTGGAGGCAGTCTGCAGCTTTTCTGCCATTTCTGTATGTCTGCAGTGGAAAGAATTAATTATCAGTCTTCTCTCACAAAAAAAAAACCAAACAAACAACCCAACCATAAACCACCAAAAAAAAAAAAATCCCAAACCAAAAACACACATATGAAAAAACAAATCCGAGATTTGCAGCTCTGGATGTGATTTCTTATTGTTTTCTTCAAGCTAAAGCTGGTGTTTCCAGTGGAAAGGAATCTGCAGCATTTTGTCTTATCAACAATGAGCAGGTTTGTCACTCCCAGCTGCAGTTTTCTGTCACAAAATATTAATCAAGGCTCTTCAAGAGACTGAAAAGCTCTGTTCCTGTTATACCCATAACTTCAGAAATGTGAAGCCTCAGAGAAAGGGACACTTTTAGCTTCACTTCCTGGAAAATCCCACATTCAGCCACTCTGCAAACACAGCCTGTGAAATGGAGTGTGGGATCGTGACAAACCCTGCCCCTAATTGGCAAAAATTAATTTGGTGGAAATCCTTAAACCTGCCCCCAAATAAGCATATCCTCAGTATTAATGTCCTTCCATTTCAGATCTGCTTCTGTTTCAACTACCTTGAGGTGACTTGGCTCCTTGCACAACACAATAAAGAATCCTAAATCCCTTTTCTATGGGGGCCGTTGCCTGTGGTGCCAGCTGGGAATTTTTAAGGGTTGAAATCATTTGCATAAACACAGGTACAGTAAAAACCCATGGTCTGCCAAAGTCCCCTGGGATTGTTGTCCCCATGATATGCTGTGCAGCCCCCAAAATTTTGCAAAACTCTGCAGGGAAAATTAAGAAGGTGCAGATTTACACATATAATCTTGCTGCAGAGTTGGGAAGATTAATGGGTCACCACCAGAGGGGAAATGATAGTGTAAACCTCTCCAAAGGCAGATTCTTGATGTCATTAAAGTGATCAGGAAATCTTCAGTTCTCCTGAAAATCTGCTTAGTGAATGACATAAATCCCTGGTAGGAATTTGTGTGGAAGTAGCTGGAGCATCATACTCCAGTAGTGCCTGAATATGCTTGGTTTTGTTCCTTTGGCTAACTGCTAGGAAGACATTTCTAGGCCATGTTATAATACTTTCTTTTTGTTTTTCTTTGTTCCACAGAACCAATTTTAGGGCGAGCTCTCACTTTATGTGCAAGACCTGCAGGGGCTAGGCTTGAAGCTGGCACCTCACTAATTTCTCTTTTATCCTTCCAAACTCTGAAGTGAGTTAATGGTTGCAATTATTAGAGGTTTGTTGGGGTTTTTTTGGCCGTCCTTTAAGAGGCCTGAATTATTGTAATAATGTCTGAATTATTCTGCATTTGTAAAATCTCGTTGCTGCCAGGACACACTAGGAAAAAAAGCTGGGAATTTTGAAGGAAATGGAGGTAATAATTCAGAGATGAATTATGGAGAATGAAACCTCCCAGGAACAGAACATACCCAGCCTTACAAAGAGGCTTTGCTTGGTTGTGATTGACTCCTTGGTCTGCTGAGTCAGATCCTCAGCGGGTGATTTTATTTATTTAATTGATTTATTATTATACAGCATTTTAGATGCTGTATGTGCTGCTTTGCCTTATTTGTTCCTGCCACTTCTGGCCACATTTAAAACACAGGAATCTGACTGAAACACTGGGAAAGCCAGTGGGGATCTCTCCAGGGGGCTTTGGAGTTGGTTTGGGTGGGTCAGAGCAGAGCTCTGTGTCCCCTCTCCCAGCAGTGAATGTCACAGGGGGTCTGGGATCGGGCGGGAGCTGTGGTGACCCCAGCACTCTGTGCCACGTGGAACCTTCGAGGAAGAGGAAACCTCTGGCTCTGTGTTTGCTGGGAAGTTTCATTTTTGTTCTCTCTGCCCATCTCACTCCTCTCTTTGCTGGCTCAGCTTGGTCTGATGTGATCTTCCCCTCCTGGCTGTCACTCTGGAAGATTGGCACCTTCCCTAATTAGCCCCAGGAGCACCCTGCCCGTGGCCTCGTCCCCACGCCTCTCCTGCCACACAGGGCTGGTGACACCCTTCCCTCTGCTGGTTTTTTTTGCGCTTGTCACACAGCTCCTGCCTGACCTTTTCCATGGCTCTGCACCAGTTACACGCCAGTAACCCCTTTGGGGCACCACCTCACAGCACAGCAAGGAATTCTCTCCTGTCTTCCTCCTGCTCTCTCTTCCCTCCTTGTTTCCCTCCCAGCCTCTTTTGAACTCTGAGGGGTTTTATCCTTAACAAGCCCGAGCAGTGCTGCTGCCTCCCCTCCTGCAGACTCATTCCTTGGGGTCTGTGCTTCCCCTCCCCGCTCCTCGTGGCTGTCAGATGTGATTTCCCCTGGTCCTGCACACGGGTGATGTGGAGCAGAGGAGCAGCCACCAGCCTCAGGCGTTTCTGCCTCTTCCAGGAGAGGGTCAGGTCACAGCTGGCTGTGATGAGCCTTGCCAGTCTGGGGAAGGCAATACATTTAATAAGGGGATGCAGATGCTTGGGGAGAAGGCAGCTCTCCTATAGTCCCAACTTGATCCCAGTTAAAGACATGGGAAATCTTTTTCCTCCTCACTTCCTGAAAGCCTCGTGGCAGTGACTGTGTCTCACTGGAGAAGAGATTAAAGAAGGCTGTTGTGTGGCAGAAAGGGTCTGGAGAGTGGCAGTGAAAACTGCCCAGTGCCTTGGGAGGGGCAACCACGTGAGGAGAACTTTAAAAACACCAAATTCTGAACAGGAGGAGGAAACACAGCAGCACAAAGGATTGTATTCAAAGAGGCAAAACCAGCCAAACAAGTGGCATTTTCCCAGATAAACCCTTTAATCTAAGGAGATGGGGTCACTTTGCAGGGTTCCATCTCTCAGACAAGTCAGCTGAGTTTATTTGTGTCGTGCACATGTGTGGCTCAGGACAGCACAAGGAAATCCCTGGGTGCAGAGGGATGGGGCTGCTCTGCCTGCAGAAACTGGGATCCTCCAGCTGCCCTGGGGTTCGTCTCCTCCCAGAAGGGCCCGTGCTGAGCACATGTGCAGCACAGGGACACAGTGCTCTCCTCCCTGTCCCAGATGGGAGCTGTCTCTGTCGGGCACGTGGGGTGGTGGAGCAGGAGAGGGGATCTGTGACTCTGCAGGTGGGGATGCACCACCTGGAAGGGGCTTTTGCTCCCCTGCCTGCACCAGGTTCTCTGTGCAGTGACCTCCTCTTGATGCTTGGGCAGCTGGAGTACATCATTCACCCAGAGGAAGGAGATTCTGCTTGTGAGTTTTATTTCTACAACTGCAACTATCTGAATTGGACGCTGTGACAGATTCCCAGAGGCTCCATGGTGAAAGCTCTCTCTGGCAGATGGCAGCTACCCAAATCTCAGACTCACAAAACCCCTGAGGTTGGGAAAGCCCTCCCAGGTCACTGAACCCAGGTTGTGCCCAATGCCCACCTTGTCACCCAGCCCAGAGCACTGAGTGCCATATCCAGGCCTTCCTGGACACCTCCAGGGATGGGGAGTCCACCACTGGAAGGAAAGCACCTTGAGCAGTTGTCTCACAGGCTGATCCTTTGTCCCTGCAAACCCACACTCCTGCACCTTCCCCCTGCTGCCAAACCCTGTGCATCCCCCTGCAAACACAGCTACCCCAGTGCCCAGCCTGTCTGAGCAGACACCTTCCCTGAGCTTTGGTAGTGACCCAGAGACCTTAGGACCTGCAGAATCACATTCCTTCAGGGTGCAATGTGAGAAAACCATTATTTGTTAACAGAGCTTGAGCCACACACCGCTCTGAAAACAACCCCCTGCAGGATGCCATCACCAGCAGCTGTAGGGCGTGTCAAAGGCAGCATCTGGAAACCCGGACAATGACTCCTGACACCTTCCTTGGAGTGCCAGAGCTGCTGAATAGTTCAGGAGCCCCCTGCTCTGGAGTGGGGGGCCAGGATGGATGACTCTGTCACCTGCACATGCTGTGTGTGGGGACACGGCAGCCAGGTGTCCTCCAGGGACGTGGGAACAGCAGAGGCCATGGAAGGACAGACCTTGAGAGTGGCAAATCCAGACCATTTTTCCAGAGAGTGATCAGAAGGATGGCAGGAGATGTTGCTGCATTTTCCATCTCAGAGCGGTGTCAGGATGACTCCCTCCTTCGGGTCTGTGTCTAACACTGACCCTGCTTTGCTCTGTGTGATGTTTCTGGATAATTCTGCAAACTGCGGGTCTGATTTCACTCCTGCTTGGTGGGAGACAGGCAGTGCATTTACCAGGAGATGGATTATCCCTGACCTCATTAATAAAATTTTATTTTACAGCTTTTGAACCAGCCTTGCCCTTGCTGACACAGGGAGCTGGAATTCAGATCGTACTGCATCAGGATGATCTGCCATAGCTTGCATAAATTTCCCTCTCCTGTGTCTTAATTATATTTCACTGTGACTTTTCCCAGGGCTCCAGGGAAGATTAAGGAGAGAAGGGCTGGTTAAGGTTTCCCTGACTGACTCTGCACCACCACCCAGCTCTGCAAAGGGAAGAATTAAGCAGGTATCTCCCCCCAGGGAGCATTAATCACAGCACCCCTTGTGAAAATGTCATTTCCGTTTTTTTATTATTATGGAACACTGTGGAGTACAGCAATTCCACACAGGATTTATGGGAAATGGAGTGCACAGATGCCCTTTCCAGAAGGTGGGTGCACAGAATTTCATGCTAGCTTTGTACACATCAGGAAACAAAAAACTCTGGTAAACTGCAGACATCTGCCAGATAACTTTTAACTTTTCATTTGGTCCAGAGAGAAACTGGAACAAAAATTAATAAAACCTAGATGATTAAAGAATTTTTATTTTGAACTCTTTAAGCAGCTGAGAGGTCTCATGCTACCTCTACATCAAAGCAGCTGAAAAGCTGTGTGTTCTTTTGACAAACTGGAGCTCCTGGTGGAAGCAGCCTACTTGGAATTGAAACATTGCAGCATCACTGATAAAAGAAGAGAAACACTGAAAAGCAACAGCTTCAGCTGCTCTTTCTTGTCTTTCTGCTTCCCTCTTATGTGCAAATCAATGTTTCTTAAATTTCTCAAGAAGTCACTAATTAATAACTCACTACCCAGATTATATTGGTGCTTGCTGATCCCAGGGCAAACTAAGACACCAGAAAAGTGATTTTCTGGTTAATTCATGGACTTTTCTTGAATCTAAATTAGCCAGTGTTAGGTCTCCAGGGGTGAACTTGTTTCCATGGGCTTGGTAAAAGCAAAGTAACTGCATTTCTGCAGTCCTCTGAATGGTGTTCTGCTTTAGAACACTTTTCATTTTTAGTTATATTAATTTTTACCTCTGTAACTTTATCTAAATAAATCTGGTTTAAATAATGATATGCTGGGGCTGTGGAGGAACACTCTTTGTTTTAGAGGTGAGCAGGTTCAGCTGCAGATGTGAAAATGTGAGGTCAAGCTTTGTATCAAGGCCATTTCCAGTTAATCCAACCTCCTCCATGCCACAGGTTGCAGTGGCTTTTATATTTTTCCTGTGGATTCAGGGAGATCTTTTCCCTTCAAGGCAGCTTCTGTTTGGACCGGATCAAACAGAAAGTTGGCAAAGATTTTTTTTTTAACCAATTCCAAGGTGTAAGCAGCTGAATCTCCTTCAAGTAGAGAAAGAAATACCAGCAGCTGAACAATTGGGTCATCTTAAACCACAAATTCTCAGATAATTCACATTGCTTCTTTTAAAATTACTGTTTACTTTAGGGCCACATACAAAAGGGGTTTATCAGCAGTAAAGAGGGCTGCAAGATTATTCCCACAGTACGTGGGTAGATAGGGAGAAGATGATCTTTTATGCATGACAGGACTTTCCCTGTATTTTGTGCAGTGAGGGTCAAAATTCACTGCAGATACCTGAAGCACCTGGATTCAGGGGGTTTTTGGTTAAAAACCGTAGGACATGTGATTTCAGCATGAGAAGGAGCTTGTTTAAGATACATCCCAGCTGTTGCATGATTAAACCTCTACGACTGTCAGACTGTCCTTTGCTTCCACTTTTGCAAGTGCAATTATTCCTGGAGTGCCAGCAGGACTTGTGGTGTGCTTAAAACACACAGCAGGAATGTTGCTCACCACTCACACCCCCATGCTTCTGGAAAAAAGCTGCAGCCTCTCCCAGGTTATTCACACTCCTTTCTCCCCTTTGAAACAGGTTTCCTTTTCAGAATGTGGATTTTTCATGTGGCCCGTGACAAAAAGCCAGGTCAGTGGTCCCTGTAGTTAGGCCAGTGATGATCAGGTGGAAATCCACAGAGAGCTGTTTGTCCCCTGGTGCCAGAGGATGGGGCCGGGCTCTGCTCAGGGCTGCCAGGGACAGGCTGAGGAGCAAGGGCCACCAAAGAAACCACAGCAAGTTCCAGCCCAGCAGGAGGAAGAACTTCTCTCCGTGGAGGGGCAGAGCCCTGGAACAGCTGCCCAGGGAGGGCCTGGAGTGTCCCTGTCTGGAGCCATCCCAAGCCCAGCTGGACACGTTCCTGTGTCACTGCTCCAGGGGACCCTGCCTGGGCAGGGCTGGGGCTGGGGGAGCTCCAGAGGCCCCTTCCAGCCCCAGATATCCTGGGATTCTGGGATATTACCTCTTACATTCTTATCTTTAAAAAGATGTAGATGGGGAAATACAGTTTTGGTTTTCCGAAAGTTTTCTGAAAGTTTTCTGAAGGTAAAAGCTGTTCTTTTATTGTAACAACACCTCTCCATGCAGATTGTTGCTGCTGCCTGCGGGTTCTGTGGGAAAAGAGGAAGGGAAGATATGGAATGGGGATGCAAGAAGGGAAGAGTCTATGGCCAACGCTGTCTGCTTCATTTGAAAAGGAATAAACAAGAAACTCATCAAAGAAAGTTTATTCCTATGAACTCCTTACCATGATTATAACCCAAAATTTTTTGAAGGTTGTCTGCAGGTATTTTTGAGCAATTTCTGGAAATAGTCAAATAAGCAAGTACCCTTAGAAACAAACTGCTAGCTCGGTAGAAGATCACAGAATGGTTCTAACTCTATCATGTCCCTGGAACACAGTGGGAGCTCAGGGACCACTGAGATGCGGTGAGTGTGGGTGTTGAGCGGAGAAGATTTGGCTCCCTGCAGTGGAAATTGCTGTCTAGGGGAGCAGAGACCCTCCAGTCGTGGGACAGGGGCCTCAGGTAGGGCTGGTGATAACACAGAATCACAGCACGGTTTGGGTTGGAAGGGACCATACAGGTTTCCCTATTCCTCAGTCAGAATTAGGGGTCTTTACAGTTATGTCCTGTTCTCTCCTTGTTGTTTATTACTGCCCCAGTCTTGCTGTCTAAAAGTGCCAAGTTCAGCACCAACAGTTTTAAAGATTTTCCTGGGATCATTTTCACAAAATGCTGTATGGTATAGGCAGACTCAATAATTAACTTCTGTAATTGCAGTAAAAACTCTTCTTTTTTTTTGGTTTTCTGTTTACAGTGACACTTATAAATCTGCTATTTAACATATGCCATGTGTGGGTTACTTTCTTTTGTTTTTGTTTTTTATTAGAGTGCTCTGTGTCATGTGAAAGTATTTGTACTTCAGTTGCATTATTTGACTGAAATATCTTGTGTAACTATTTCACAATTAAAATTTCCTGTTGATCCAAAGACTTTGTGAACTTATGATTAATTCAGTAAGGAGCTTGGGTTCAAGCAAATTTTAAAATTCCAAAAAGAATATTTAAATTTTTTCATACTGGAACATTAAAAGTTTGTGTCAAGCAATGCTCTGGTGACAAAATGCCATTCAAAAGAAGTTAAGGATTTCCTAAACCATAAAGACATTTGTGGTACTGTAGTCACTGAGCCGAGATGCAAAATAATTCCTTTTTAAATTTTTTTTTACTTTTTAAGAAGAATGCTGCTTCATACAGTTTTGCCTGGCAGAATTTGCTTCTAAGCCTTCCCAGTTTTATATGGGGTGTAAGGCTGATATGTAGGACCTTAGAAAACTGTGATAAAATAATGTCCCATATTAACACTCAGGCAAAACCATATGGTTTTAGTGTGAACAAGTCCTGAATAAATGAAAGATTTAGAAATAATATGACATGGTCAATAGGAGTCAATAGTAAGGTAAAAAAGATAGAGCGTATGATGGACTGCCCTGTCAAGGTCAGACCATTATCATGGTCTAATTAGGATTCACTTGTCAAATTCTTATTTAAAACTTACTGATTTCTGCTTCTCACTGCCTCTGCCAATTCTGGTGTGTAAGCCATCAGATCTTGAGGAGAGGAGAGGAGAGGAGAGGNAAGAGAAGAGAAGAGAAGAGAAGAGAAGAGAAGAGAAGAGAAGAGAAGAGAAGAGAAGAGAAGAGAAGAGAAGAGAAGAGAAGAGAAGAGAAGAGAAGAGAAGAGAAGAGAAGAGAAGAGAAGAGAAGAGAAGAGAAGAGAAGAGAAGAGAAGAGAAGAGAAGAGAAGAGAAGAGAAGAGAAGAGAAGAGAAGAGAAGAGAAGAGAAGAGAAGAGAAGAGAAGAGAAGAGAAGAGAAGAGAAGAGAAGAGAAGAGAAGAGAAGAGAAGAGAAGAGAAGAGAAGAGAAGAGAAGAGAAGAGAAGAGAAGAGAAGAGAAGAGAAGAGAAGAGAAGAGAAGAGAAGAGAAGAGAAGAGAAGAGAAGAGAAGAGAAGAGAAGAGAAGAGAAGAGAAGAGAAAAGAAGAGAAAAGAAGAGAAAAGAAGAGAAAAGAAGAGAAAAGAAGAGAAAAGAAGAGAAAAGAAGAGAAAAGAGAAGAGAAGACCCTGAGCTGGAAAGGACCCAGAGGGATCACCCAGCCCAGCCCCTGTCCCTGCACAGAACCCTCAACAACCCCACCCTGTGCATCCCTGGAGTGATGTCCAAACGCTCCTGGAGCTCTGGCAGTGCTGTGCCCATTCCTTGGGGAGCCTGGGCAGTGGCCAGCACCCTCTGGGGCAAGAACCTTTCCCAAAATCCATGGGCCCTGTCCCTGTCCCAGGGAGCAGAGACTGGAGCTGCCCCTGTGCTGCCCCTCAGGAGGGGCTGTACAACTCCACGAGGTTTATACACTCTTGTTGCTGTGCCAGTGCTGTTATTTAGCCCGACAGCCGTTCTTCCTCCCCAAGGCTTACCCACTGGTGTATTTTTAGAGATCAATCATGCTCCCTCACTTTGATATGCTAAGCAAGCCTTTCCCACATCCTCTGCCATGGCTCTGGCTCCTCCCCAGTTGTCCCAGCAATCCAGCCCCAGCTCCTCTTTGAACACAGATGGCTCAGCAGCAGGGGCTGTTCCAGATGAGCGTTCATCCCTGTTTAATAAAAGAGCATTAATGGCTTACCTGTCTCCTGGATCCCTCGCCCAATAAGCCAGAGGATGCATTTCGCTGACTTTGATGGTAAGGAGGGCCTGATGTGCTCACCAGTGCAGCAGGCCTGACCCCCATCTGGCGTTTGCCTGGCCCCAGCCAGGCACCACCACTCCGACTGCACACTTTTGTGGAAATCCTCGGTGTGGAGCGTGCAATTCCGTGTGGCAGTTCTGGCTTTCTGGGATGGAGCCGTTGGGTGTCTCCTGAACACAACCCACCGTGCGCGGGGGCTTCGGGCCTTGCTGCGTGCTGGCGGTGGGAGCCTGATGGAAGCCACGCCATCCACCCAACTGGCGGCATTTGGGATGGAAAATAGGGACTAGAGAGACTTTTGAGGGTAAGAGAAGGAGGAGCACCTGTATGTAACCAGGGTAGGCAGAGCCCATGAGGAGCTGGCAGCTGCAGAGGCCAGCGTGTACAGATGAAGTCACACAAATAATTATTTGGGGGTGGTGCAGTTCAGGTCCTGTGGGAGGTGGAGAAATTTTTCCTATGCCTGAGACTGGATGTGACTGTCCCTTTGACAAAAATTGGGTGCTGAAGAAGGATTTGAGGTTTCAGGCCCTGGGAATGCACCCACAGGTGAGGGGATGAGGTGGAGAACTTGTACAGAGAAAATTCTGGAGATTTAAACCAAAGCTGCTGTCCGGTGCAGAGCTCCCAACCCTGGCCAAGGGTAAATGCTTGCAAGGAAAGAGTTGAGATCTGCTTGGATGAACCATCCTTTCATGAAGAAATGCAGGGAAAGCAGAGGTTAATGAAGTATTGAAAAGAGTCTATAATAATTTTAAGTCCAAACGAACGGATCTTGTCAGTATTGATTAAACCAGGGCGGTGTTAGACTTGGCAGAAATAAGGGCTCTGTCCTTAAACTACAGAAACCAAAAATGAGGAAAAAATGAATGGGACAAGTAAAAGGGTAGAATTTTTTGTGGTGAGTTTAAGGATTAAGCAGATGTGGCCAAGGTGAAATGATTTTATCTCAGAGCACAGGGAACCTGACAAAGCACAGCACAGTGGCCGAGGCAGGAGGAGGAGGAGGAGAAGGGTGGATGTTGACATGTCTGAAGAACACACAGTTTGTGCTGAAATCTGAATAAAGAGGAACTGATCTTTACACTAGAAAGATTGTCACTCTTGTCTTGTTTTTCTCTCGAAGAGTTGCTATACTTTTCCTTTTTCTTTTATCATGTACTTACATATCCAAAGTCAGATATTCCAAAGGCACACGTGTCATCTCATGGAAACTTAGGGTCAGAGTTTAAATCTTTATACTTCACCATCAACTGCACCAGTTTCAAAATCTGGTTTCACCTTTGCATCAATGAGTTGCAGCACCAGATTCAAAGCCTGAGGGCTCTATGCAGGGAGGGTATTTGGCAGAAATACACATAATTCCACAT
This sequence comes from Orthonyx spaldingii, assembly GCA_013397795.1. Lineage (NCBI taxonomy): Eukaryota > Metazoa > Chordata > Aves > Passeriformes > Orthonychidae > Orthonyx > Orthonyx spaldingii. Next base: position 55,597 of record VZTJ01004011.1, on the reverse strand, counting down.
GCAAACTAAGTATCAGATTTTTCACTTCACTTCTGAACACCCTGAATGCTTTACCTGCTTCCAGTCACAGGTGTGGTTTGATTGCTTGTTTTTGTCTGTGTTATTTGTTCAGCTGATGAGGGAAAACTTCGAGCAGATTCATGGGCAGATTTACCTTTTTCTTTTCTTTTTTTCCCTGCAGTGATGGCACTGCATTGATGAAAACATAAATATTTCCTGGTTCTGGGTTTTAGTACTACCACATTGATAGAAGTATTTGCTTTATTTTTGGTTCAGTTGGAGAGAAGGAAGTTATTGTGATAAGCATATAGGAAAGCAAAAAAAAAAAAAGTTTGATTTGGATAAAATTAGTGTTTTTCTCAGACTAAGAATCCTGGATCATATTTATTCAACAACACCACTAAAGCAGGCAAACCCCCCACAAAAAAAATAACCCTTCCCCAAAAGCCAGTTCCACCCACCTCCCAAAAAACCCGCAAAAGCCACAAAAACCTGAAAACCAGCAAAATAAATTAACTAAAAAAAGAGAGAAAGGATTCTAGGTAAAGCCTGCATGAAAATCAGTTTTGATGAAGAATAAGGTCTGACAAGTGAACCAGGTCAAGCAGCACACATTATCTCCTCTGAGTTCTTCTGAGTCATGCTTTGAATTTAATACTAGCTCTTTTTAAAGCTCAATGCTTGATTTTTTTTTTTTTTTAATTAGGCATGTCTGATGACCATTGGAAAAGCGGTCATTTGCTTTGGAAAAAAAATCCCAACAAAACACAAGGTCCCCTTAATTTGCTCATAGTTACAGAAAATGCACTTTTTGGCATATGTAATTATGGCTGTATAATATCAACGTTTATCTTATAGTAAAAGAAGCAAAAAGGTGAGCAAATTATTTATCATTTTGCACAATTATTGCTGTGAAAGAGTAGACAAGTGCAGATTCCCTGTTCTTTCACTGCTAATTTAATGAAGTAGAAATGATGGTGGGCTAAAAACCAGTATGATTTTTGGGTTTAAATCTGCACTTAGTTGAACTCCACTGAAGTTAAAGGTAGGTGTGTGTTCCAAGTGTTGCACTGGGCTGGGCTCTGCACCCAAGTGAAGAAAACACGTTTTTATAAACCAATTATGTACACCCGTGTCGTTAATACCATCCTTCTCTCCATTCTGGGTAATTCTGTCCTTCTTAAAAATGGCTTTGAGTGTTTGATTCAGGGAAATTCAGTGAAAACAAGCCTTGGTCACTGACTCACAGTCAAAAACATGGGAAATGCAGCTCACTCACTGGTGCAGTCCGTCTCTGGTTGTGCAGGCAAATGAAAAAGATTGATCAGAAAGCTGTAAACCATGCTTGGTGGCTTAATTTTGGCATGGGATGGCTGAAGGATTTATAATTTTACAATGAATCCTTCATCTCAGGCTGGTTAAAAACTGGGGGAGGGAGAGGAGCGGAAATTGTGGTTCCAAGTTCACCTGCGAGCGCGACCCCGGCGCTGTCTGCATCCGGGTTCTAATTAGACAATATTCCTGGTCTAGACTGCAGTAATGATTAAAACCAGACCTGACGCTCTCGTTTGAAGGAAAATTGAGTTAGCCTTTATTAACTTGCAGTTATTAACTTCACGAGGTACAAAGGAATCATTGAGCTGAAGCTATTTTTGGGTTTCAAACCGTAAATGCTTTCCAAGACCAGGCTGTACCTGGGACAGTGTGGCAAACGTGGCCATTTCCTTACTGTGCATTTAATTAAGAGCCTACCTTCAAACAGAAATAACTGTGGCCACCTAGGACTCGCCTCAAGAAGTTTTTTCTCCAGCCACTGAAGCCCAGCACGGTTTGGGAGGTTGCTCACTGCCCATGGTGCCCACTGGGGATGTGCTTGGGCCACCACACTCAAGGACTGCTCACAACAGTGCCACAGCCACCTCCTCTTCTCCTTTGCCCTCAAATTGTGCTTCTGGTTGGTCCTGAGATCCAGGTCTACCAAAGAGCTTAGGAACCTGAGCTGAAATGCATCCAGCACTTGCTGGTGTTATGACCAGCCTCACTGGTCACAGAAGCGTCACTTCTCGTTTTGGTGTGGATATCTCTTTTCAGACTTAATTTAGAAATCCGAGGGTTTTTCCGTCCTGTGGATATACAAAGATGCCACAGCTGAAGTTCACTGTACCACTTTGGATTTGTAGGCTCTGAGCCTTTGTTTCCTTGCTCAGGAGCTGACATCCCATGGGACCAGGGCTGCAGAATTCCACAAGGACATTCCTCTTTAGTCAGGTGAGGTTCAGGTTCACCATGGGAGGTTCAGATTAGATATCAGGAATCTGGTGTTTTACTGAAGGAGATGTCAGGCATTGGAATAAGTTGCCCAGGGAGGTGGTGGAGTCATTGTCTGGAGAGGTGTCCAGATGTGGCCCTTGGGGACGCGTTTTAGGGGTGGTTATGGTGGTGCTGGGGTGACAGTGGGACTGGATGATCCTGAAGGTCTCTCTCAACCTTGCTGATTCTGTGACCCTGTAAAATATGGGAGCATGTATTTACAAACAAAAACCAAACTCCAGAGAGAGCAGCCATTTGACATGTTTTTGTCTTTGGTTTTTCTAATTGATTCCTTGCACAGCTTTTTGCCACATCTCAAAAACATCAGAAAATGTGAAGAATTTAAATTGTCTAAAATTTGAATGATTTCAGTTTCCTAATCAAGCAGGTGTGACAGAAGATGCTTTCTTTTGGAAAGAGGAATAGACGGGGAAAAAGTTTAAAATGATGATTTAATCGTTCACTATGCAAATGAGATTCTCCATGGAAAATACCTGCAGAGTCACTGTGCTTTGGGATAGATTTAGTGTCAGGGGGCAGAGTCTGATTTGTGCCTGGGATGGCAAGATCAACTGGTGGGAGATTGCACCTGGCTGCTCTTATTTTTAAAGCACATAAATGACAGTGCAATGTTGATAAATTGCACACAACGTTTATTCTCCTGAACATCAAAAAAATGATGGCGTTGCTGGGTAGCAGCTCGTGCTAATGGAAAACACTTGAAAGACCTTCCATCAATGTTGTTTAACCTGAGACATTTGCGTGGCAGAGCACGTGTCAACACCTGCCCGGAGCCCCATTCTGCAGTGTGATTTTGGTGGTGAGCAAAGGATGCTTGGGTGAGACACCTGTCAGGCTGAATCAGCATAGGGAAGGGGCTCTTGGTTCCTCTGGGTTCAGGGTGGCCTGAAAAGTAACAGAGGGAAAAGACTTTTCCTCTCCTGGGGGACTTCCCCTCTTATAAATCATCTGCTGGGCATTTTACCTCGTCCTTCACTGTTAAGATCTGGCTATTAAAATTATTAGAGAGATGCCTCTGCCCCAATTAAGGTGCTAATGAGACCATACGCTGAAGTCAATAATATGGATTATTATTTAACAGTAAATGTGAGGTTTGGAGGGAGATACGAAAAAGGAGTGGGGGGCGTGGGCTGGAAGAGAAAGAGAGTGACAGAGACACAGGTTAAATAGAAAAAATATCAGCACTCTGTAAATTCTTATGAAGTCCCCTTGATGCTCTTCTTTTAGTCTTCTTAGTGGCTGCAGACTGTGCCCATGGAATGGTGGAGGGACGAGCCCATGGAACAGAGCCTCTGTTGGGTTTGTGTTCGCCCAGGTTCAGAGGGGAACGCCCAGGAACCCCACCAGGGCTGGGAGTTACATGCTGGAGTGATTGGATGGTGTCCAAAAGGGACATTTCATGAGTCCTTGACACCTTCTCAGATGCTGCCTCTTAGGTCAGTGTGCCTGAATCCACCGTGGCCCATCAGAGGTGAATCGTTCAGAGCGGAGATTCTGCAGCTGAGTCATCGTGTCAGGGAGGACTCTGGCATGATAAGATTAGCCCACCTCGAGTCTCATCAGCCTCTTCCCTTATCTGGGAACACAGTTTGCAGCAGTTCTGTACCTGGGGGTGCTCTGTGCACCACAACCAGAGCACCCGCAGTTGTTTGAGTCCTGGGTCTCACAGCACCGGCTCCAGTGTTTGAGTCATTGACCAGAGTCCAGTCTCTCACATTCGCTTTCACTCAGGTTGTCTCAGTTACTTTTTCTCCATGGTGATGGTTCCAGCATTCCAAATCACCACTTGTCCTCTGAGTTTAGGGCACCTCTGAGTTTAGGGCACTTTCATTCTGCAAGTTAGAAAACGAGACACAATCACTCTAAACTGCTGGCACACTCCCACAGCTGGGCATCCTTCCTGGCCCCCTCCCTGCCTTCCTTGCTGTGGGCAGGGAACCTGTGCCCTCATGCAGGGCCAAAGTTCCTGAAGAAATACCAACAGCCTTGATTCAGACATCTGATCCTCCTCTCTGCTGCAGATGGGGAGGTGATACACCCAAAACCTGCAGATTGCGGAGCTGGTGATCCAGTCCTTACACTGTGCCCGTGGCGTCTTCTGCAGCAGCAAAGCAGAAAAGAATTGATGATGAAAGTGGGAAGTGTAATAATAATGGAGCTTGGTTGTCACGTATAAAACAAGAGACAAACACAGACTAATGAGAAACAGAGTGGCCTGAGAGGAAGGGCAAGACAATGCCTGTACTATGGGGGGAAACATGAGAAAGGCAAATAAACTGCCAGCTGCAGGAGTTTATTGCAAGGGAAAAAACCCCAAACCAAACCAAACCAAACCAAACCATTTTGCAAACAATGACAGAAAGAGGCTGGAAGTATGTGCCAAGTGGAGAGTGACAGTGACATCTCCTTGGACAAAATGGTTTTCACTGCTTCCCACTGGGATGGAGCTGGTGGAGCAGAGCCAAGAACTGGCTTGCCCAGCTAGAAGTTTGGGTTGCATCGAAGCATGTTCTCAAGCAGGCAAGGTCCACACCTGGCAATGTCTTGGCTGGCTGCGTAATGAGGTTTGAAAACCGAATTGTACTGGACAGGTCCTCCACACTGCGGGACAGCAGCTCCTGTGTCCATCACTGCACCATACGTGGCCTAGGATAGAGCATGTTGGCATGGCTGAGTGATGGGGGCTTCAGTAACCACGTTTAAAACCTCTTCTTAGTAGAAACCATTGCCTCTGCCTTCAGCAGACAGCTGGGACCAGGGAACAGTCAGGAATTGTCATTTACAGGTGGAGTCCCGAAGCTCACTGCAGTTTGCAGTGTCTCACGGCAGGAGAGGGAGATGGGATGAAGGAGGGTGGTCAGAGTAATTTCAAGTGACTGGCAGCTGAAGAGGCAAGTAACGTGAATATTAAGAGCCAGCATGTGATGGTTAGAGTGTGCAGCTCCCGTGCTCTGAAAGACAAAAAACTCCCTTTGTGCACATTTTCCATATGGCCCCTTTCACCAGCTCTGAATACACACATTTTGCAATATGAAGGATAATAATAAAAGGGGGTTTTATCATGTCTTTATTGATAAAAGCTTGATCAATTCTTTATTGCTTTCCATAATAGTGCATTTTGCCAGTTGCCTTGTAGATCTGCTTTTTATTTGCCTGAAAAGTATCTCCTGAGCTGAATGCTTCCTTATGACACAGGCATGGCTTCACGTGTGCCCCCTCCTTCCTCCCTCCCTCCCTCCCTCTGTCCCTCCCTCCCCTGTTTTCTGCTCAGAGCTGCGGTTTTCATGACAGCCCTTGTCAAATGCATTTCTTAAGCATCTTCCTTTGTCCAAAAGCCGTTGCCAGAAGGGTGCGGTGTCCGAGCTGTTTCTGTGACGTGTCCTCAAAGGACACTGCTCTGAGCTGCTCTGGTCACCCCCTGCCTTCATCTTCTGCGCTGTCAGATTGTTTTCACCCGTGATGGCCCTTGTCCATCAAACCTGCTCTCCCTGTAAATACCCTCAGGCAGGAAACCCATTAGCAGATGGACTCCCTGACCTTCTCCAGAAAGCACTGAAGTTACAGCTGTGTGTAGTGCGCAGAAGTGAGGGGAGGTTTATTTATTCTGCTTTGTTTTAAGATTTTTTTTAGTTTTTTTTTTTTCTCCTGCGGTGGAAGATTTCTTTATACCTGGAGGGAGAAATCATCTCCCCATGTTGCTTTCTTCACCTGGTTATTGCCTTTTAATTTAGTACCTGCTAACTAGAGGAAATCTATGTTTCAAGGACCAAGCACTTGACAGAAAATGCTTCTTCAGGAGTCCTATTGGAACGTGGTCCCAGGGCTGGAGGGAGATCTCGCACCGAGGAGGTGGAGAGACATCCTTTGTTTAGGGGAAAGAGAAAAAAAGCCCCCGGGGGGAGCTCTTTTTCCTCCCAGCTGGTGGAAACAAGGTGCAGGCCAGGTGTGGGGCTGGTCAGGAGCCAGGCAGTGCAGCCTGCTCTGAGGGCAGATGCACAAGTACAGACCTTGGAATTATCCCACCAAACTCTGTGGGACACAGCACCCAGGGCAGTGTGGGTGGAAAAGCCAGTGGGAGAGAGGGCACAGACAGTCAAATCTGCATTTGCAAAGCATCCATAGGGACAAGGGTAAGAAACAGTCTTCAGGAAGAGTCCTAGCTGGAAAAAAGTTTTGGAGTTTTGAACGGAAAAGTCTCGTCTCCTGCTGTTCGAACACAATGGGGGAAGGGAAACAGGGCTTTGTACATTCACTGCAGAAAAATAGGAGTGCATCAGACAAGTATCTGATTTCTTCATCAATTACTTCTTCTAATGGAAACAGCATGTCTGTCCCTAAATTTTGGGTAGCTGCTCGAATTGCAGAGGGTGACGGTGCTGTGGGATCACCCCACAGAGCCAACTTCCCCCCGCTGCTGCAGAGGGATGCTGTCCTCATGCTCTGTGCTCATCCACAGAGAAGACAGAAATTAATGTTTTTAACACTCTCCCTGCATCGCTGTCCTTCTTTGGGGGTCAGACCAGGTGGCTGCTCTGGCTGAGGGAGCACTGGCTGCCCTGGTTTCCTTCTCAGTGTCAGAGCAATGACCTGGCTCTCCACTGCTCCCAGCCCAGGGTGGTGTCTGTGGACGTTGGTGGACACAGAGCATTTAACAAGTGCTGTTTTTGTTATAATGCCCTGCTCTCCTCTTCCATGATACTGCAGGAACTGCTGAAATACCATCACGGCATGTCGCCTTTCCAAATCAGAAAACCTGCGATTTAAACTGTGACGAGCGGTTTGTTCCGCTGCCTGTTAATAGGTAGCTGAGTTGTGAAATACTTGCAAACGCTTCCTGACGGGACACACGTGTTTATTAGCAGTGAAAAGGATACCTAGCAGGTTAATCTTTGCAGGAACAACAGGATCGCTGCAAAAACAGCAAAAATGCCTCAACTGACACCGGTGGAGCAGCAGAGGGCATCCGCAGCCTGCGTTTGAAGGCTGCAACGAGGGGAGTGTTCTCTGGCAGAGCTCAGCAGGACGGTGCTGCTTTAACCAGTGCATGGAAACCCTCAGAGCATCCTGTAACCCTGACAAAGTCAGCGCCGGGAAGCGTTTCATGCTGCAGTATCTCCAGAAATGAGTTATAAATGAGGCAAACAATGTCCTGGCACGGGAACAGAGTGGGCAATATCTGAGGGCAGTGATAAACGGGGCAGGTCACTCTGCTGTGCCTGCCTCTCCAGCTGAAGCCGAGGGGTTTGCTCTGGATTAAACAAAGCCATGTGCTGTTTACAATGTGGTTTGAGTTTGTGCTCGCAGAGGTTTGCAGTGCCCCCGCGGAACAATAGCTCACTGAGCTGGGCAAATGGGGAACAGCCCGTGAACAATGAACAAACAGCGAGAGGGAGCTGGGTTGTTTTAATTCTCATCCAAAATCCAAGGCAATCGGTTTCTTAACGGAAAATAAAAAGCTTATGAAGCTGCTGGTACATTGTCACCATTCAGCATCCTGGAAATTGGATTCAGATTTTTGGGAAGGTTCTTGGACCAGTGGATGGAGCAACACTGGATGGTGCCAACCTTCCCTCACGCTGTGGCCTTTGCTGTTTCCTTTAAAGGATTTTGTCACAAATGGAGGTTTCTAAGATGGCTGCAGCCAGAAGCATTTAGAAATCTGCCCCGTGTGCTTAGCTCTGAGCAGGGAGTCTGGGGAAACCAGAAACAAAGAGCACTGGATCATTCCTGTGCTGTGAACACTTTTTCTTGCATTTCACATCCTCTAAATTAGGATAAATCCAGCCCATTTCAGCATCCCATGTTCCCCTAGGGTGAACCACAGTGCTCCTGCAGCCCGAGGGCAGGTTTTTTTCATCAATACGGAGATGAAGAACCTTGGCTTGCATGGGAAAGGCAATGAAATTCTTCTTGAAAGTGGTGACCGTGGCCCTTTGTTGTGACAGATTTACTCCACTCTTAGGGATATGATGCAGTTTCTTCTTTGCCTTTCTTTCTGCTGCATTTCAGAGAGCAGAGAAAGAGGGGGATCACTACAATATTGAACCCAGTGTAAAAATACACAAGTTTTAGCATCTTTTTTTCAGCGGTGCTTGCATTTCCTCTGTTTCTAAATCCCCCAGAAATGGATAGTTTAGCTACAAGGGTGATGCTCAGCAAATGAAGACGAAACCACGGATGCCAGTGAAATCAATGGTGCCTGAAATGCGAACTGAACGTCTCCACAGTTCAAAGGAGCTCACAGAGGCACAGGCGCTGCCCTTACATTTCCTGTCCCAGGATCTCATTTGTCACCAGCTCCATTTCCAGCGGGGCTGGGGGCTGCTTTCTCAGGAGCTGTGGGTGCCTGGGGAGCAGAGCCCGAGGGGTGTGGGAACCTCAGCTGACCTGCCTGGCTTCCTCACACCTCCTGGCGAGCACAGACCACAGCAGCATCCCCTTCCTGGGGCTGCCACAGCTGTGACAGCTCAGGGCCACTCCAAATGAGACCTCAGTTCCAGGCTCTTTCCCAAAAGATGCCAAAGGCAGCTGACTTTGGAGCTCTCTGTGAGACTCTTGCACCAAGGCTCCCGTGGCACCACAAGGAACAATTCTCTTCCCAGCCATTACCTGACCTGCAGCATCATCTCTGCTTCTTGCAGGAGCTTCCCTCACATGTTTTGGGCTGCCACGACCTGCTCCTGCTCCCTGGCTGCTTGCCTGGGCCCCAGGAGACAGGCGTGAGAGGAGGGTCTGAGATGCTCCCACTGTGCCAGGGCTCCTGGTCTGATAAAACAGATAATTTTATCATAAAAATACAAAGATAAAACAGAGTATTTCTGATGATTTCTGGGGTGTTTCATCAGGAGAAGCACAAACAATGGCTGACAGGAGTCAGCTCCTAAATTCCAGTAGAACTTCCTTGGACACAAATTGGCTTTTACATCACCGGGGCATGTGAGCACTTGATTACTCTCCAGATACAAAGAAACCTTCAGTTTTTTTGAACACATGGGAAAGATTATGTCAGGGTGAAAATGTGGGAAGGGAAGGAAGTGGAGCTCAGCATATTTTCCAGAGGTGTGGATAAGCAAGAAGATTTCATGCCGTTCAGTCAGTCATTATCTTTTATCTCTTCTGGAAAGCAAAACACCAGTAAAATGGAAGTGTTAAGTTTAAACCCTTTTCCAGAAAGCTGAATTTATCCAGAGGGGATTTTTTTTCCCTGGAAGCAAGGATCTATAATAAATTTTGTGGGAATTATCCAGCTCCTATTGTTGAGCTGAGTCTTCTTTCCTCCTTTCCTGATTACCTTCTCCCGAACACATTTTTTAAAAGAATCTCTGGAAAGGTTTTCCCAAATGGAACTCTTCAAAAGAGGCTAAATCTTCTTGGCTCATGGGCCCAATTTTCTAGTAGGTTGCTTAGCTGGATTTGTTCCTTTTGTGTAAGGTAAAGTACCAAGTAGAAGAAGACAGGTTTTAATATATTTTCATGATGCTCTTTTAAGTTTTAATATAACCAGCCAATCAGAAGATAATTGGAGGGTATGGATACCTCCTGACCTTTGGGGAAAATAAATCTGTCTCCAGGATTCAGGCTCCAGAGCAATAACTAGGAGGTGATAACAGTCTGGAACAGAGAAGAAAAAGCAAAGCTTACATCCTTAGTTCTGATGAGGTTGCTCTCCTCCCAGAAGAAGGACAATGATTTTTAGAACTGGTGGATATTATCTTTGTTTATTTTGACTGCCCATCTTGAGAAGCAAATTGGTCTCATTTCTGAATTATCAAGACTGAGGCAGGCTGTGCCCTGGAATATTTTAAACTAGAAAAAAAAAAAAAAAAAGAGAAAAGAAAGAAAGAAGAAAGGAAAAAAGAGGAAAAATTAAAATTAAATTAAAATATCCTTGGCATTATGCTGGCCTACTATTTTTTTTTTCTAGAAGCATCATTGTGGATACAAATGGATTAGCACAGAATGTTGAAATATTGTGAATATGCTGACATCTCATTGTTTTGCTCAGGAAGTAGTTTGTCATAGTTACCACAAAAAAAAAAAAAGTAACACAACTGTTTCAAAGCTAATTGAGTATGTTGCAAGAAGTTTTAAATTATCAAGTAAAGCCACTAGTCAATAATCAACTGTGTGTCCTTGGATGGAAAGGGCTTCCCATAGGAGAGTGGGAAAGTCTCCAACGACTGGTAGGAATTTATTCAGGGTGTGAGACTAATAATATCATGGTCATGCTCCAAAGAGCCAGTGGGAAGTCAGGGAAGTGAGACATCAGCCTGACCAGCTTTGCAAGGGAGGAAGTTGATATTAAAACCCCCTCAGTTTCCAGAGCTCAGTGTGTGAGAGAGGTGGAATCCAGGAGGGAGGTTTTGGCAGCCTCCAAGTCTGGGTGAGAAGGACTTTTCGATGTGATGCCACCTCTCACAGCCTCATCACTGCGGCAGCGGGGGAGCACTCAGCCCCCATGCCCCCAAAATGGGTGTTTTCCCTAGGAAATGGAGGGGATGGTTCTCCCCCACCCTGGCTTAGGGCACGTCTCAGTGGGGCGGGGTGGACGCTGTGTTTTCTGTACCCTTGAGAGCAAAGCCAGTGAAGATCCCTCTTGGGAACCCATTCCAGGCTTACCAAAGCCAGGTGTGCAAATCTGAGTGAGAGCTGAGGCTCCTGCGAATGCCAAGGAGAGGCACCTGCAGGGAAGTCAGGGTTTGGGGTTAATGGCACTTTGTGAATCCCAGTGACTCCTGACAAGGGCATTATTTGCCAGAAAAAAAACCCCTGGAGGCATCTGTGTCTCTGCTGGGAATCTCACTGAAAAAAAAAGAGGTGGCTTGAATTATGGGTTGATAGATTTATCCTTTGCAGTGCAGTTCTCGGATGAATGCATCTCTTCTTGCCCTGGTGTGCGGGGGGCTCGGGGCCGGTCCCATTCCCATCTGGGGTTATCAGAGCCTGCTGCAAGGAAAGGGCTTGGGGTGTGTGTGGCTGGGCTCTCAGAGCTGGGGACCGAGCTGTGGTGACTTCCCAGGGGCTGGGGCAGGCTTGTGCCAGCCCTAGGCACCGCAGGAGAGGCGAACCTATTCCCAGTGACACACCCAGACTGGTCCCAGTATGGTGGGGAGGGGGATATTCGCTGATGGACAGCTGGGAGTCACCCTTCCCTGTGTAGTTCTTCCTTTAAAAACAAAATTGTCATCCTTTACAGCACCTTTCTGCTTTTCCAGGCACCCAAATCTACCCATGATGAACTTCAGGCAGTCTTTAAAATGTCAACGGGATGCTACTTAACCCCATAAAAACCCAGGTTTCTGTTACACATTTACCCCGGGGAAAGCAGCAATCCCTTTGAAACAAGGTGATTTAAGTAGGTTTTCCTCACTCTTTCACAAATACATGCAACTCTCTATTAACATTGAAAACATGCTGGATCCACCAAGGTGGGAGAGTGTGTCTGCCCCTAGAAATCCCAGTGCTTAGACATCAATGGGAGTGACCAGTCCCAGTCCCTTCTTTTTTTTTCCTCACTTGCAGGGAGCATTTGGATTCGTTCCTGGGCTCTGGCAGATGCTCTGATGGCTGGGCTGTTGGTTATTCAAAGTGGGTTTCTCTCATTGTCTTCTGCCAGAAAGAGTCCGCTCTGTGTAAAAAAAAAAAAAAATGAAATCCCATGACTAGGCATGTAAATTCATGGCTGCAGCCCAGCACATTGTGTTTTCAGGCAGAGCTGAGCAGCTCCAAAAGACAGAGAAAACAACAACAACAACAACGGTGCCAAAGCGAGGACAGCTGGGTGCTCGCCTGGGGTTTGAACCCAAGATACGCCTTCCCAGCACCGGCTCAAGGTGCATCTCTCACATCCCTCTGGATTGCTCCCAAACGTAATTTGGCAAAAAACAGCCCCCCCAAGTTTTCTCCGGCTTCATGATGCCAAGGAAAGGGATGTGTGGGCAGAGAGACTGCAGGAGTCCCTCACTGAATCTTCTCACTGTAGGCTGGATTGGAGGGTATTTCCAGGGAGGAAATCTCTCATCTCTGGAGAGGATCAAGCAGAGGGCACCTCCTTACTGGGGGTTTTCAAGGTGAGATTGAACAGGATGCTGGATAATCCCATGGAGGGCCCCTGTCCCACAAAAACTGGATTAAGTGATGTTTTGAGGTCCCTTTCAGCTTGGGCTGTTCTGTGATTCAATGATGAAATGGATCCAGAAAGATAAGAAACTCAGTCCTTGGAGCTTTCTTAAATGTTCCTGCAAATAAATGGAGAACTTGGGCACCTTAAGGGGGTCTGCAGTTAATTTTGACATGCTCAGGAACTGGCTGCCGTGACACCTTGTAGGGTAAAGCCCTGGGTGTTCAGCCTGAACCAACCCGGCTAACTCAGAAGGTACCGATCTGAATTCAATTGCCTTTTGTGGACTCTCTTAAATTGGTTTACATTTGCTGTCTTTTGGCACTTGTTAAATCAGAAATAAATGCTAAGTCAATAAATAGTCCTTCCCTGACTGGAATAATACAGCTTTCAGGAGGAAGACTGTTATGTGCTTTTCCAGTGCCTAAGAAAACAGAGCTCTTATCTCTGTTTAAGTGATAATTACAACCTAAAGTTGTTTATTTGGCTGCATTTAGCCAATTGTTTCCACGCTGATGGAAGTAGATCTCTACAGCTCCCCTGTATTGATTGATCCTGGACCACAGGGCACAGATTTCTGCCTCAAACGACAGAATGGTGACAGCAAATGAAGGATAACACACACTAAATGGTGGACAGAGGAATTAATTATTTTTTTTACTTCATATGATTGCGTATGTTAGTGTGATTATCAACAGCTTTAGTGAACAAAAGCCCATTTATGGGTAACAGTAACAACAAATAACACGTGTTGAGGGGTCATGGGATTTGTCTTTGTGGCATGACCCCTGTATTTGTCCCATTCTTTTGTTTTGTGCCAGTCTGAATTAATTAGATTGAAACTGGTGGTGAAGTAAGATGGTATTGAATGTCAAAAATAATACTTTGCACATTATTTTGGACGAGTTTCTGCTCCTGCTTGGGCTGAAGCTGAAATAGCTGACAGTAGTTTCACTGACTCTGAACTCAAAGATTGTAACTGACAGCGAAATCTGTTTCCATATTCTGTTTCTATTTAAAATGTGTTGGAAATGTCAATGAATTCCTATCCTTATGATTAGTAGTTAGCAACATTGCTGTCTTTTAGAAAGTAAATGGCTACAGGAGACATCAGAGTGAGGGCTATCAGAACACGGAATAAAGGTGGTTGTGGGAAAGGTGGTGGGATGGCTGTACCTAAATCTCCTCTGTCTGAGTGACCTTGGTGTTTTTCATCTGCTCTTTAATAGGAGTTGGACTGTGGTGATAAGTTCTTCAATTAGAGGTACTGTCCTTCCAATCCTCTGAGCTTTTCCTTGTGACTTTTTGTGCCCTTGGAAGTAATTTTTCACTTCTAAGCTGAATTGAAGAAAAAAAAAAAAAAAAGCTGCAATTGAGTCACAAAAGTTAAATTGTAAGAAATGCTGCAATTGAGTCGTGAAAATGAAAAATACACATGAGACCAGAACTGGGCATTTTGTTTCACTTTGGTGGCTAGGAGTGGCAGTGAAAATTGAAGGCAGTTTCTGTAATAGCACATTTAAATGCTTTCTTCTGCAGTTGACTTTCATGCTAAAATAATAAAGAGGAGTTTAAGTAAAGAAGAGGACAGCAATCTTTCCTTAAGTGGGGTGTTATTTTGCTGGTGAGGTAAACCCAACTGACATCAAGAATACCTTAAATCTGCCAACTACATGCTGATGTTGGCTGGCTCTGCCTCTCCCTCAGCCGCTGCTAGAGCTGAGATTAATGTCAAGTCATCTTCCATGGTTCTCCACAGTGCACACATTTGGGATGCAATTAAAAGGAATAGGGTGAAAAAGGGAACGTGGAGGTCGTCGTAGTAGTGTCATGTCAAGCCAAGTATTGAAATCTAGGGTATTTGGGGCATTTAAAACCGGGGTTACATCATATTAATACAAGAACAATGAACCACGACTGCCAGGGAGCAAGGGCAACATTTGGCATCTCTGAAACTCTCAGAACAGGACTGTGCTTGAGAAGATCAGTGCTCTCACTGAGCCCCAGACAGCAGCAGACAGGGCTGGGCCATCACTGGTGGCTTTGGAGAGCCACCCCAGCCGTGGATGGTGGATCACCCACGCAGGGGAATCGCTGGCTTTGTTCCCCTTTAGAGAGGTGAAGGTCAGTGAGGGGGTTTACGAGGTGCAGGGTCGTAAAACAGCAAAAGGCAGAGCAGGAATCGTTGGTGCATCCACTGTGGAGCCAGGAGGGCTGGCAAAACAGACAGACATGTCACGCTGATCTGACTACGGGGAGCAAGAGATGCATGAGCATGGCTCCTTCCAGGCTCCAGGAATGAAAAGCAATTTTTTTTTTTTCCTGTTGGGAGCCGATTTGGCCGCTAAGCAAAACGTAATAATGGCTACCCATTGAGTTTTAAGAGTTTTTGTTTTCTTCCTATTTTTTTTCCCTTAGGACTTCAGGGACTGTTCTATTTGATGAGCTTGCCTAGAGACTTTTCACATGGTTGAATTGTGTGGAAAATTTATTGTCATTAGAAACACGGGGCGGTGAGGGGGGTAGAAGACAAAAAAAAAAAAATCACGAGTTTTATTCCAACCCCTTTTCCAGACTTATTTTTCTGCTTCATCTTTCATGGGAAAATCCGTCTATGTGGCTGTACGTCTATTTTAGTGTTTTTACTTGTCAGTATTTTGTTTTCGTAGCTGCTCTGAGTGTTTTAGCTTAGGAACTGTTGTGCTGTTTGTTGATGGAGGGAGAAATGGCACTGGGAACTGCAGTGATGCCACATCTGGAGAGGCTGCAATTAAGACCCCAACTTCTCTCATTAGTAATGACCAGAGTGAAGACTGGTGTTGGCAAGGCAGCAGCTGTGACTCCTGCTGGCTTCGTGTCAGCTCCAGAGCAGAGGTGATCTCTCATCTATCAGCTGATGAGAGGAGTCCAGGTCCCACTGGGAAAACTGGGGTGCAAATGGTTACCCAAAGGTGTTTCCTAAGGGTGCAGCCCTGGCAGAGGAGACAAGAGGGAGCAAACACCACGCACTGGGCTGGGCTCAGGAAGGCTTTCTTCTCCAGCAGCGTCTTGCAGAATTGTACTGGGTCACCCAGGGGAATCTCCTTCCACGGGGATGGACAAGAAGTGAGTGGTCAAAGCCACTCTAGAGCTGGTCCAGTGATGGTGACAGACCCTTGGAGCAGGGGGTGGGCTGGAGATACAGAGCCTCTTCCAGCCAAGAGTGCTGTGATTGCAGGGAGGGGCTTTAAAAAAACATATTACACAGCAGGAGCGAATAAAACGTTTTTCTTTTTCTTCTGTCTGGAGATGCTGTGCCTTTTGGTGACACATTTTGGGCTCAGGAGAAAGGGTATCAGATAGATCTGCCATGGGAAGCTCAGAGAAGGAGTTAATTCGGTGAAGAGATGGGAGGATGAGGAAGCTGGAACTGGATGATCGTTAAGGTCCCTTCCAACCCAAAGCATTCTGTGATTCCAAGATATAGGAAACACTCTTCTTACATGGATATGTAGCATGTACTTAGTTTTTCCAGCTGCACTTCACCTGCTAAACAGCCTGCTAAAATGAATAATTATTTTTTTCATGCTGGCATATTTTTAACCCCACGTGAATAATTGAGAAAAATGCATCCATTTTTTTCCCCCAAGAAAGGATTAATATGAAATAACTATGGAATGGTATTGATGTAAAAAGATGAATAGAACTCTTTCCCAGGGATCAGATGCCCAAACTCAACAAAAAGAAATACTGGAGCTCTACATTCCTGCAGTTCATTGCAGTGGAAAAGCTTACGCTGACAAAGACAATTGACATTTTCTCAAGAGGACAAATACATTTACTGGAGGAGGTGCAAGCAAACCTGGACACAGTTAAACAACTGTGATTCACAAAGTCTGTCAACATTTTTTTTCCTGTGTCTGAGAGTCTAGTCACAGCTCTGGGATGAGTGACTACGTTTTACACATTACAAGTGGCTGAGGAGAAGGTGACAAGGAATGCTCGGGGACTCAGAAATTGTCTCTCTGATGAGGAGAGACTCAAGAGGCTGAGATTGTTTGTGACGGAAGAAGAGGAATAAAATAAATTTTAAAAGGTCTTATTAGGACCACCAGTTTGGAGAAAGACGTTCAGAAGAGACGAGAGCCACCATTCTCTCATTCGTGTAACACAGAAAAGGGAAGACATTCAATTTTGAAGCTGCAGGATTTTAACTTTGCACACAGAAGATAAATACTTTGGCCAGTAGCATGTCCTGCCTGTGGACTCACTGCCAAGGGATGCTCCAAAGCCTAAAAAATCAGGAAAAATCAAAGGTCACGCCTGCAAAAAGAACATTTGGAGCCAGATGCTGCTGACAAGACTACAAAGTCTCTTGAGGTTTTAAAGTAATCTCAAATGCCTTGCAACTAATAAGAAACTTTTACTCAGCAAATTACCCATCCTGGCTCTGTGTCACAGATTGTGAATCCTCATTTTAAGCATTTGGTGCTTGTCAGATCCCTTATAGGACGAAAATCTCTGGGCCCTTATGTGTTACTGCGTGCTTCTGTCTTCTCTGTCCTCTTTGGGATTTTTACCTCAATGGAAAAAAATGGTTTAATTGGATTCTGGTTCGTTTAATAATGATTTTTAAACACAACAGCTTGAATATTGTCTCCTGCTTTATTCTGAAGTCTCTCATGGATTACACTGAGCAGATGTGTTTGTGTGCAGCCCTGTCTGTGGTGAAATCCCACTTGCTGTTTTGTGCTGGGACGAGTTCACGTGTGGCTACAGAGGGTGGGTTGGGTTTATGTTCACCCCTCCCACCCTTTACTTTTTAAGTTGTTCAGCTGCGTTTTTGAAGTGGGGTTTGAGCTCCACAAGCTGTTGGTGGCTGTGGTTTGCCTGTAGCACAGGGGTTGGCTGGCTGGGGGGGAGTTGTAGGAACACTTTTCTCTTACGCAGCAGATTTTATGGCTTCCTCTGAAATTAAAAAAGGCAAATACAAGTAGCACCATTGCCTTGATAGTGCAAACCCAGCACCCACTGGACAGGGTGGTGATATGGGATTAAATCAAAGTCTATCTGGTGATGATTAATGATGTATCAGCATCCACCCAACACGCAGCCTGCCAAGATGCACAGAAATATAATTTATGTCATGGAAGGTAATTAGTAATTTCAATTTCTCTGATTGCCCTGGTCCGTGCCTCCAGACTGGCCACAGAGAAGAGGGGATGCTCTTCTCCCTCCTTCCCTTTCCCTTGGCAGATTTGCAAAAACCTGCTCAGTAACAGAGTTGTTTTCAGGCTGAAATTGCCACAGCCAGCCACTGCTGACAGGGATCGAGATTGGGGAGCAGAGCTGGGGCTGACAGCTTTATAATCCAGTTGTGTTGAAATGTATCATTGTCAGCTCTGTTATTTAGAAGAAAATCCTCAGTTCGACTCGGAAGATGATTTATTGTGAAAAAAAGATGAAGTGTCAGTGTCTGAGAAGACAATATGTGTAAGTAACACACCAGGCTCACTGCCTGCTCCTGCATAAATGAGTTATCACCAGGACATGTCTTCTGAGCTCCACATCAAAGCAATGTTCACTGGGGCTCACACACAGGCAGTTGCCACCCTTCACAAAAATAGGAAGAAGGCAGAAAGATTCTGGGCCGTTTTCTGGAAATTCTTCTTTAATTTATCCAGTACGTTGGCATCCGAAGTGGACCTGGTGGGACCATGCAAGGATTTGCTGTGCTGTGGATCAGCCTTGCAGTCTCACATCAGGTGTGGGGCTCTCTGTCCTCCAGGAGATGTCAAGAAGAGTTTCTTCATGACATCCTCTCACCTGTCTGGGATGTGGCAGGTAAAGCTACCTGGCTGAAGATAGGGAATGGACACCTCTGAAGTGGATTCATCTCAGTGTTTCACACCCGTGGCTTTGTTCCCCGACTCCTGCAAAAGAACCAATGTGACAAGAGGAGGACCCAGCCACTTTTTCACTGGTGGTGAAGGGTTGTTCAACAGGTTTTGGCTCCTGTGAGAGGGAGGGGAAGAAAAAAAAATCTTTCTTTGGGCTGCTAGATGCTTCTGATCATGTATAAATTATCCTA
Source organism: Orthonyx spaldingii (assembly GCA_013397795.1). NCBI lineage: Eukaryota > Metazoa > Chordata > Aves > Passeriformes > Orthonychidae > Orthonyx > Orthonyx spaldingii. Next base: position 37,076 of record VZTJ01004011.1, on the reverse strand, counting down.
TCTGAAAATTCTTTGTGTATCTCTCTCTCTATGTATGAGTCTGTGTGTCTGTACCTATCTGCCTATCTATTAATTTACCTGTCCATCAGCATCCCCGTGTGTAATTAGGGATTGACAGTCACTCCTTACTGCCTCGTGGTTTGGTTTTATTGCTGTTGCATCCCTGTAAAAAGGACACTGGCAATTTTGTTAGGAAATATTACGGGACATCTCTGAAATCTGGTAGTCCCTGAAGTCCCCACAGGTTTTCTTGATTGCACAGCGTGTCTGGAATGTCCAAGTGATCCTTGGAGATACCCAGACTAATAAACCAGGCAGGACGCTCATACCATGTTTGTGATTATACATATTCCCCCATGAAATAAAGCTGTACGGTTGTGATTGGAGGCAGGGAGTTATCAGCTGGAAGCAGCTGTGCTGCTGAAACACCCGGTGGCAGGCTGTGTAAATGTTAACAGAGATACCCCAAAATCAACTGTGTCTGCATTTATATGTGTTTTGTTGCCAGCTGAGGCAGCTGTCAAGAGGGCTGGCTTTGGGGAAATGGATGTGAGCTAGGAATTGCGGAGTTTGGAGCCCTTATGTTCATTTCGCTTGTCCATCACCATTTAAATACGTGTACTGAAAGGATATGTTGGACATACAAAGCCTTGTGCTGTGGAAAGGCACTTCAAGGGCCACAAATTAATTTTCTGTCTTTTAAAAAACAGGAGGAACCATCTACTTTAGGGCAGATTGATTCTGAGCTGATTTTCTTGTCAGGAAACTCCTCACTTGCTTCAAGGACTTGGTGTATCACCAAAATACCCTTCCCCTCTCACTGGCCTGCCCAGGGGCTGCCTGTTTGCTCAGGGGCACCCTGCCCAAAGTAACGGAGTCAAATTAGACAAAAATGACATGTGAGGGGTACCCAAGCTCTGGTGTTGCTGTTCCTCAGCTTTTCCAACACTGTGGGGAAGGTCTGAGGCTCCCTGGGCAGAGCCTGCGCCTGCCCATGCTCCAGCCCTGTGTGACACACCTGGGGAAAGGCACAGAGCGTCCCCAGCCAGAGCAGGGATGGGACAGCCCTCCAGGATTGTGTGCAGAAACAGATTTCCTCTACCCTCGGTTATTCAGGAGGTGTTAGCTCCAAGAACAGCTCGGCATCGAGGAGTTCCTGGCCCTTGATCACCTGCACTCACCTGTGCTTAACCAAAGGGAGGGCGTGGGAAGAGGCAAAAGGAAAATTCTCAGGTTCGTTGTAAAGACAGTTTCAATTAAAGATCTGTCCTCACTGAAACACACTCTGTGCAAAGGCTAATTGCACAGACCATGCATTATGGTTTCACAAGCGGCCTCCTGCCCCTTTTTTCTTCTTCAGTGGTCTCAGTGATCTTAGAGGTTGTTTCCACACTTAATGATTCCATGATTCTATAAGCAGGGATTTATGTTCTCCCCAGCTCTGGCACTTTCCTCACTGTCCTAATGTCTCTGTCCCTACTACATGTACCCAGGAGATGGTTATTCCATCTCAAAGTCTTTAGTGTTTCAATACTTTCTTTTATTGTGACTCGGACTAACACTGAAGATTTTCTGTACCAATCAATGCTAGAAAAAGAATCCTGGACTGTTAAAATCATCCATTTTACCTACCTAATTTTCTTTCAGCTACTCACACTCTGCTAATTTTGAAGTGGGATCCTTTAGTGTGGCAAGAGGGTTTTTTTGACGTGTGTGTTCTTCCACTCCAGATCCCCTTTTCCACCTGGGCTTATGAGGAATTCAGAGCCTGGTTCTGCTGAGGGAGGAAAAAAGCCCACAACGAATTCCAGCAATGAACATCTGGATAATTATATCCCTGTCTCAACTGAAAAGGAAGGGAAAAATAATAATAAAAAAAAAGCCCAGCTGCCTTCTTATTCCTGCGCTCCTGCCAGACAGCTTCTGCTGACAGGTTGGTTGGCCATGGGAGGGGTGGCAGGTGAGGAGCACACCTGAGGGTTGTGCCTGAGTGCTGTCAGGCTGGTTGCTGGCAGACTGCATGAGCTGTGGTCTTACACACTGCAGATTTAATCTAAACACCCTTCTGGCATGTGTTTACTTTCCAAGCACTTTGTCCCACTGCGGGCACTGTGTGCAGAGCTGAATGTAGCTGGAGGAGGAAGGAAAAAAGCTCTTAACCCTATTGTTTTAAATAAAAATAACGGTTACCTTGAGACTTCCAGTTTCTGTTAGGTCCTTCGGGACTTTAAATGTTTGGAAAACACCATCTAAAGCACTCAGTTGGTAGATTCAACACAAAACGTTGTTGTAGCACAAAGTGACATAAGTACCTCTTGTGGTGATGGACTGAGTTTGTTTTCTTTTTTTTGTGTTGTGTATGGGATATCAGCTTCTGCCTTTTTGTTTCCCTCCCTCCCTCCCTCCCTCCCTCCCT
>VZTJ01004011.1:13177-25791 GCA_013397795.1 Orthonyx spaldingii | reverse complement strand
AAAAAAAAAAAAAAAGAAGAAAAGGAGCTTGCACAATGATAGATTATGTTTGTACATCTCTCTCAGTATTTGGTTCAGCATTATTAGCTTGTAGAGTTTGATTCAAACCCTGCTTATTATTTTACTTGGTTGGGGTCCAATGTACAGTCAGTTGCTCACTGCCAAGGTTAACAATTCATAGGACAGGGAATGGGACTTACAGACTCTGCTTTTTGCATGGGTTTTGCACTTTTTCTTTTAAAAGTGTGTTGTTCTTGTCCATCTTTCTGCTCCCAAGCCATCATTTATAGGTTTTCCAGCCACCCCGCTTTTCTTTTTTCCCCACTGCCTCTAGCAACCTTGGTTCTACTTTTAATAATACATGCTCCTGAAAGACTTATTTTGGAGTTGTTTTAGAAAATAAGTGGATGCAAATATAAGAGAATAAGAACAAAAGTATAAAAGAGGTGTGATTATTTTTCTGGACTTTTTTTTTCCCATTAATGTGTCAAATATCAAAATAACGATTGCAAAAGCAATTCAGAACGACTTTAAGTCATTCTGGAACAGGGTCCCCAAGGAAGTGGTGGAGCCACTGTCCCTGAAATTGTTCAAAAAATGAGGAGATGTGCCAATGCATTATATGGTTTAGTGGACTTGGGGGTGTTCAGGTGAAGCTTGGATTTCTCAGTCTTGGACGTCTTTCCAAACCTTAATGATTCCATGGTTCAGTGATTGCAAGTGTCACTGAACAACTTTAGTGAGCAGCTTCCCTCATGGCACTTCCCCTCCCTTGAGAAACACAGCCCAGGAAAAGCTCGGAACTTGCAGACTTAGGGCTGTCTGCTGTTCTTGTAATTCTTGAAGAGCTCATTTCCATTTAGTTTGCACCAAAGAGTGAAGGAACATCCCTGGGAGACCTCAGAGTTGCCTCGGGACAGGGCAGCAGTTGAGGGAGGCCAGAGTGCCAGCCTGTAAAGGGAAGCCTGGATGTGTGGTGGGTGGAAAGTGATGGTGGTGGCTGTGGCAAAGGTGGCCACGTCATTCCTGACTCGAGTGGGGGTGTGCAGGGAGCAGAGGGGCCTGTGTCACCCCAGAGGGGTCCGAGCGGGGCTTCTCTGCTCTGGCACCGAGCCCTCGCTGCTCTTTCAGCAGCAAAGCAGGACTGGCAAAAGCCTCACGGCACCAGCCCCACCCAACACCAAACTCAGCTCCGTGTCTCTGCTGCTCTTTGGCCAGAGAAAGGCTGCAAGAGCACCGAGGAAGCCCCTCAGCCCTTTCCCTGTGCCTGCACTGATCTCCTGCAGCCTGGCAGCGAGGCTTGGATAATCCCTCCTCGTGCACTGCTCCACAGCTATATCAGAGAAAAATTTCCTCAATGCTCCAGCCATGTTCTGTTTGCCTCCAATCCATGCAGTTATCCTGTTCACCTCCTTCTGGCACAGACAGCCCTCGCATCAGAGGGCTGAGTATGGGTATTTTTTTTTTTAGCAGGTTTACAATCCCATATTAACATCTGGTTCCTCTGCCGCCTCAGTGATTATTGCCCATTTCCTGACTGTATAATTCTTTCCCCTCAGCTGCTTGCTGCAGTTACCATGAAGTGTTTTATTGCAGAGGTGACTATTTGATAACTACAACAGTGAAAATGGTAGATCCGGAGTAAAAATGCATCTGCTGCTCAGCAAAGGGTGCCTTGTGGTTCCTAAATTTTTGTGATCCCTGCTATACCCTTCATTATAATAACACAGGAATTGTGGTTGTGCTGTAAGTGTTGTAAGGCATAATAGCTACTGGGTATGGCGAGAAAAATTGCAGCATTGGTCTATTTTCCAACATCTTGACAGTTTTATTGCTTAGTGGTTACCATAGGCTACTTTTTCCTTGTCATTCTTAAATGGATTCTCTTTCGCTTTGTGTCTCTGTGGCACCCAACGTTACCTACAGTGTAGAAACTTGGATGCTGTTTTCAGCTCCTCTACCACATCACAGGGCTGAGGAGCAGAAGCTTGGGTAGTCCTGAGCTTTGGGAGGACTCACCCAAACCTCAAGTACATGCAGCAGCCTGTTAGCTCCAGAGCTCTTCTTTTGGTGAAAGATGCTCTGAGAACAGAATCACAGAACCACCGAGGTTGGGAAAGACCTCCAAGATCATTGAGCACAACCTTTGACAGATCCCCACCTTGTCACCCAACCCAGAGCCATGTCCAGTCATTCCTTGAACGCCTTTTTATTGCCACCACCTCCCTGGGCAGCCCCTTCCAAGGCCTGACCACCCTTTTAGTGGAGAAATTCCTCCTGATGTCCAACCTGAACCACCCCTGGCACAGCTTGAGGCCGTTTCCCCTTGTCCTCTTGATGAAACAGACTCACAAACTGACTTCATCCTTCAGGGGAGCTGTCACTCACTCATCCCAGCCTGTCCCTCAGCCTGTCGTGGTCTGGCCAGCTCCACATTTATCTGCATGGCTGCACTCCTTTCCTTGACCTTTGGGCTGTTCTAACACGAAGTTTATGCAGAACAAGCTGGGCTACACCCTCATTTTGCTGTTTTGTATTGTTTTTCCTGCTGCTGCAAGCACGTTCCTGAAGGATGCGGGCTGCACAATGTGGCCTGGGCTCTGAAAAAGCCCTTGGGCCACACGGAGCTCCAGCTGCCTTCCCTGTCAGTCCCTCCCCAGCCCTGCTGCCCCTGCTGCCTTGGGCCCCCTCCAAGGCCATCCCTCTTGCACACCTCACACTCCACATCTCATTTTTGTGTTTCCTAGTTTGTGATGTCTCCCAGTGCTGACCTGCACTGCTTTCACAGACTGCATGTGAAGAGCCTGGCCACAGGGACACACGAAGGCTGGAGGGGTTTGTGGAAGTGATGCAGCACTTTTCTGGTGGTGGAAAACGAGTCAGTGGCCTTTCTCAGGTCCCTCTCCCTCCCCATGCCACCAGTGAATGTTTAGGTTCATGTTTTTGTTCTTTGTTCTTCTTCCAGGGACCACAAGTTTTAGGAACCTGTAGTTTAAATAGCTCAGATTTGGAGACTTCTTTTATAATCCAGTGCTGGAAATCCTGCTCTGAGGCAGTCCAGCTATTGAAGTCCTTAACTAGTTATCAGGCAAAACTGCAGGGCACCTGCCAGGCTGCTCTACTACTATGAAGAAAATGTGGGTTTTTTCTGTTAGGAATATAATAATCCCCCAAAATACCCAAGATGTGCTTGCAGGCACTGACTTGTTCCCATGGGGAGCAGGGGAAGATGCTGCTCCTTCACACAGAGGAGTTGCTGCACAGCACTAAGTACTCAGTGCTGTTTGTGATGAGACCAATACAGGATTTCTGACAGTCCCTATGCTGTTTTTTGCTATGTTCCAACATGCAAGTAACTGCATATATTAATGTACACAGAGTATGCACATTAATTTGTGTATATTAAACTAGATACAGTATGTGCATCCAACTTATTCAGGGAAGCCTTGAAGGCATCTTCCAGAATCTGGAAATGTGCAAGACTGAGAGTGGACCAACCAGGTTTTCAGTGTGCATTGTTTCAGTGGATCCTCAGGAGAGTTTTCCTTAAGAATTCTGATTCTGCAAAAGGGAAACTAGAAGTTGTCTGTTTGGGATGGGAAAGGATGCTTCACAAAGTTATAGTGGCACAACCCCCAAGTATATGGAGTGTACATTTGGAAAAACATGCTCCACAGTAGTACAGGATATTAGTTTTAAAAATAACTTTCAGTATGCATTCACATTAGAAACATTCATACAGTGTGCCTTATCAGAACTTAAAGCATTTTTTTTGTTGTATTTTTGGTCAGATTAGGTAACTAATGCAACCATTTGAATAAATCAGCCCCTGGACTCCTTTCATGTACGATAAATGGTACCTCTTGCCAGAAGTGTAACATGATTTAACAGTTGTGCTTCGTATTATACATCTCTGCAAGCTGGAAATCTGGATGATAAATGGTGTGATAAACATTGGAGAGGCACCAAATTCCAAGGAGATTACTATTGCCTCCGTTAAATAAAACTAAATGGGAAAAAGCTACTTTATGTTAACTTTCCTTTGAAACTGACAGTTAGGGAAGTAGTGAAATGCGGCTGGATGGCAGTCAGACTTTCTCTTTAGCTGTTTCACCATGTCCTTTGTCACAGCCACTCTCTGTTTCCTCCACAGAAATCCTTGTGAAACCACAGCTGGGCGTGGGATGCCCCGTTCACACCGACAGTTTCTTTCAGAAAAGCCTCTTTTCCAGACATGTGCTCACACTCTCCTCCACCCATTAAAACAATGCTGTCATTAATTTTCTCCCCTTCCCAAAGCTGATGGCTTCGAGATTCACAGTTGCAGTTCCCTTTCTTCTGCTGGCAGCAGATCTGTAGTTTTTATATCAGTCTGGCTCGTTCAATCTGCAGCCTGGGATAATTTTATTTTTTTTAATAAGGAGTAAATACTTGTGAGAACCAGCAGTGAGGTATTGTTACTTTAAGTGAGGCTGACTTTTCCTGGAGGGTTTCAACACCAGGATGCTCATTGGCTACCAGACTAATTTCTTTACGCTGCAAACGATGCCCAGGGGTGAAATAACATGAATACTGAGGCAAATTTTCCAACATGTGTTCTTTAAAACTCCCCCCTGAGCTGGGAGAGTGACCTTTGGTGAACAAATGTTCTTTCACCTTCAGTGTTCAAAACTAATAATGTTTTAGTATGCTTTGCATGATTAATTCACAGGCTTTCTTTTCAACACAGCCATTTCTGGTCTCTGCCTTTCTTGTGGCCTCAGATTTGAGGCAATTTGTTCTCCGAGTGTGTCAGTGTTTTATTCGATGGTTTGTGATCTGGTGCACTACTTAGGCAGGACTTGGTCTGCACTTACATATAACATTTTTAGCACTTACATGGAGCTTGTTCAGCATAACTTGCTCACCAGTAGTAGCTAACTCTGCCCAAGCCTTGGGCTGCAGGCAGTGAACTTTCACCCAGTTATGCTGAACTTTTACCCAGTCAATAAAACCTCCCCAGAGCCTCTCAAGCCAGAGGGCGGGGAAGCCACGTTCCTGAAGAGAAGCTGTCACCTCAGAGATAAAAGAATAAACCACCCAAACAGAGACAATGGAAGGGCCCAGTGAAGGATGGGCACGCTCCAGACTCAAATACCACCTCTGGTGGAAGCCATCGTGGAAGGGGTGGAGGAACTGAATTGTGACAATATGAGTGCCCAGGGGTTTATTTGCTTGAGATCCCTCTTTGGAGGCACTCAACTAGAGTATTTTATAGAGGAATCTCTCTTTTAGATTTCTTTAATCTATTTTAATAATTCAGCAGAAATCTAGAGTTGGGCCCCGTTTTGGTGTCGTCTCTGTGTTGTTTCTATAGCACAGTGCAGCTGTGTTTGATTGTATCTTTAACAGTTAGAGCATAAGAGTTTTTTTCAGTTACCTTGGCTTCAGCCCTTCAAAAGATGAACCTTTTAGCCCTGTTTTTCTGTAATGCTGGTCCTTGCAGCTTGCAGGAGGGTTCGTAGGCTGGGAAGATCCATTGGTGACATCCTGAATTTCCCAGCAGTGTCCCTTGTTTATGGGTTTTTGTGGCAACGAGCACTTTCTATCACGATGCTTTCTCTCACCTTGCAAGTATTTGATCTTTCCAACCTTAATGACTCTATGACTCCATTTAAAAACCTGGTAGGAGGAAAACCACAGATTTTTCCTTTTTTCTTTGATACTTTTTGTTCTTTTAGAGCAGAAGAATAGCAAAGGTGATACATATCCCTGAGCGTGAGCTATGGGGGCAAAAGGCTTCCCTGAATCTCTTCAGGTCATGTAGGAGCCCTGATTCCTGCTCCCACCTACCAGCATGTGTATAATTTAAAGTCTGCCTTAGGTGAAGAGGCAATTACTTTCTCGTGCTGACCCCCATTTACTTTTTGTTAATTATGCCATCATTTACTGCCCAGTAACTACTGCAGCTGGAAGACAGGAAAAATATGTGTATTTCTGTGTCTTTTTACTTCTGAGCTACCCTAGATTCTCTGATGGAAGGTTTCCACTTGCTCAGATTTCATCAGAGCCTTTGCTCAGCACTCATGGGATTCCTCTTTGAAGGGTCTGAAGCACAGGTCAAAAAACCACATGCTCAGCCAAGACATTTTCCTGGATGACTTTTATGTTGCTAATAATTCACTCCTATTCTTTTGACCAAGATGGTTCGTTCTCTCTGAGGTTTACTAAATTAACTATTCTGAGTAATTATTTCTCTCTCTCTCTTTTTTTTTTTTTAAATCTTTGTTCACTTGGTGTGTATTAAAGAGGAATCGTGCTCAGTTAGACTTTGGCTTTACAGGTCCATGTGTGTTTCCCCCCCGCATTTTACAGGACACTTGGAACCTTTTGTAAACGTGATGCCATTTACCTCCTATAAATTTAATGTATTTATATCTCCCAGAACAAACCCAGTGACGGTTGCATCTGGTGGTACAGAGTCAGATGGCATTTAATGTGTCTGGTCTGTGCAAAATTAAGAAAAAAATAAAACAGCTCTATGTTGCCATAAACCTTTACAACTTCTCATGGATGGAACATTTCCTTCCACCTGTTTTCAAAGCAACAGTGGTGCAGCACGAGGCCCCTCAGCCCCGGCCACAGGTACCTGGATGGTTTTTGCTGTGCAAAGAGGGGATTTAGGCTGCAAATCTCCAGGGTGTCTGTGAGCAGAGTGGAGAAGCCCTGAACCCCGTGGCTTCTGTCCTGGCTGTCTGGAGGGTGGGCTGCTGGGCCAGCTGGGAAACTGGCCCAGAACCAGCAGCTGCTTTCCTTCAAAGCACTTGATGAAATCAAAATGTTCTAAGGGAGCGCGCTGATCTCATGGAATCGACATTTTTCTAAAGGAAAAAGCTAGGTCAGAAAATTTCTGACTCTAATTGGAGTGTTCCCCTCCAGAACACAGCTTTTGGCGTTTCCTGTGGGAAGTTCTGGGAGCTCCATCACTGACAATGAGTGTACTATCAAAATAAGGAGAGATAAAGTCTTTGCATACATTATGCACTCTACCTGTCCAACCCTGTTCTTCTTAGACCGTGATGAACAATCCTTATCCATTCAAGTGGCTCTGAATTTACAGAAATTAATTCATTGAATTAATTACCGAACTAATTAATCACTGATTTACTTTATTGAAGTCTCTATGACTGCAGAAGTCATTCCTCACTCCACTCAAGCATTTTAGATTATCCAACAGCCATTCAGGTCCTGGTGGCCGTGTCTCACTCAGCATCCCTGGTCCAGAGAGGATGATGCAAGCAAGGAATGAATCTTCCTGTGGGTCCAACGGGTGATTTTGAGATTTGGGGTGAATATCGTGTGGGTAAGGAAGGGGGAACACAAATTCTCTTGACAGCTGTGCTCACTCATCCTGCTTCCTCACTCTGCAGATGGTTCCCAAATGTTACAGTAGGGTTAGGATGTGAAAGAATTTGACCTGGTCATTGGTCTGGGCTGACAAGGAGGGTGTGGAGTGTTGTCTACATCAAAAAGCAGTGGTGGATTTAGGAAAAATATGTGTAAATGGAGACTTTTCTCTTGGGAGTAGCTCAGCTTGGATGAATCCCACTGCATGAAGTGTTTGGGGGGGGGTAAGAGAAATTTAAAACTCCTGAAACATTGCATTTAGTCATTGTTTTTGTTTGAAAATACAGCAGGGGAAGTATGGTTGAAGTTAGAAGAGTGGTGAACAATAAATATGCTTCTACTCACCTGGAAATTTTTTTTGCAGCTTTTTTTTTTTGGAGACTGTGAAATTCAACCTTTCCTGCCTGAATAAAGAAGATAAGAACACCCAAAATTCTAGTGTTATGAGATGAGAAAAATGTGGAGTTTCTTTTGTCTGATTAGCTATAAATTATGCGTTCTGTTAAGGAAGAGTACCAGGAGAGGCCATGTATTTAGGTTTATGACTCTCTGAGAAAACACCTTCTGAAGCAGGGCAACTTTAGCAAAAATCCTCAACAAGAAGCACTACTTAAAAATCCTTCTCCAAGCAGATGTTTCTCTTGTGCATTTGCTAGTGAAATAGAAATGAAAAACAAAAACCCTAAACAAACAGAAGTAATAAGTAAAAATAAAGAGCAGTGAGTGCATTTTCCCCCCACCTACTAGCAACAATAACAGTTTTCCATTCTTCTGCTTTGTCTGCTGTTGTTTAGGAGTCACAGAGCCTATTTTTGGTAGTTATGCTCCAGAAAGCAAAGGCACTCAAGTATGAAGGGAGGGAGGGATTTCTTTTCCTGCCTGGCTGGCAGCCCTTGTCCTGGCTGGTAGGTGAGCTGCAGGTGCCTCTTTCCTTGCTCTCACACCCCAGCACAGCTGCTGAGGGGGCCAGAATCCTGAGAGAGCACTGAAATTGGGTCTCTTGTGGCCATCCTGCATCGTTCGAGTCTGTCATGCTGCAAAGACAGTGACTGACCCTCAGAGGGCTGGGGAGGGTCATTAGAGGGAAAGGAAAATGCAGCTTGCAGAATCAGGATCTATGAAAGAATTCAGATGAATTTTGTGCAGTACACATGCCCAGAAGTTAAGACAAAGAGGTAAAAAATGTCTTCTACTTGCTACAATCGTCTCTTTGAATAGACCCAATGGCATCTACACCCCTCTCTCCCTTTTTTTCCCCCTAAAAATCAGTCAGCATCACATATAACTAAAGAAGAGCAGAATTCACACATGGACGGTGCCAGAATGTTACTGCATTATATGGAATATAATTATGTGGAATATCTAGAAGCTGATATGTGTTCACACAGAACTTAATTCATCAGGAGAAAACCACTGCAGCCTCCTAATATGGAATATCAGGATCCCATTTAATGCAAGTCCTATTTAAAACACTTGCACTTGTCTTGTTCCCTTCCTGTACAGCAGCAATTCTTATTCCCTAAGCCCAGAGTGGCTTATTTCTTCTGGCTGTTGTATTGCTGAGGATAGGAGGGAACAGTCTCCACCCACTGTTTCATGCATTTGAAGTTGTTCTGCTGACAGAGTCCATGTCTAGCAGCCAGAGTCCCAGACTCCAAGTGCAGAAAATGTTAACTGAGCCCAAAGGGTGGCTGTGGAATTCCAAAACGATCTTAAGAAAACAAACCTTTAACAGCCATTATTAGAAGTTTGAGCCTCAGGAATCCATGAAGATGGGTCTGTTCTGTAACTGCTGCATGTTCGGAGAGCCATGGGTACAGACTTGGAGGAGTGTTAAAAAAAAAAAAGAAACTAAATCCCACAGTCTCTGAGCAGCAGCTGAAATAGGGCAAAGCTGAAGAGGGGACATATTCCTGAAAGATCCTCTTTCTTCTTGTGGAAGAATTCACATTTCAGAAATGTGATGTCCCGGGCCTCTGGTGTGTCTTACAAAATTTAAAAGCCCACTTTTTCTAGAGGCTTTACAAAGGCAAAAGGCTTCATTTCAGCCATTACTTCTTATTAGGAAAATGTCATTAATGAGGTGAACATGGATATCTCTGCCAGGTTGATCAGTAATTTGACAGCACTGAGGGATACAGACAGCTTTCATCTGTGCCTATATAGATTGCTGTCTCCACAGCTGCAGATTTTCTGTCACTGCTTTTCCTCCACCTGGTTGCCAACAGCAGCTCAAGCCTGTGTGGAGGTTTGAACTCAAGTTCTGATCTTGACTGTAAAATCTTTTTACACAGGTAAATACCACCCTTTACACCTGCCCAGCAGGATCCCTGTGGTGAGGGCAATGCTCTGCAAGGCAGGCAGCCGAGCCAGCATGCTCCAGCAGGGAGCATATCTCACAAAGCACTACAGTATTTGCTTTTTTCCCCTTCAGGTTTACTAGAGTGAAGTATCAGGTGCTGGGAACAACCCCCAGGGCAGCCCAGGCCGGGGGCACGGCTGGGGCAGCTCTGGGGCAGGGCCTGGGGGTGCTGCTGGGGGACAAGGGCACCACGAGCTGGCAGAGTGTCCTGGGGCCAGCAGGGCCAGGGGGAGCCCGGGGTGCTGGGGCAGAGCGTGGGCAGCAGGGCAGGGAGGGGACCCTGCCCCTCTGCCCTGCCCAGGGGAGGCACCTCTGCCCTGCTGGGGCCAGCCCGGGGCTCCTCAGGACACCAGAGACCAGGAGCTGCTGGACAGGGGCCAGGGGAGGCCACAGCGAGGGCTTGGGGGCTGCAGCAGCTCTGGGCTGGGCAGAGCCTGCGGGAGCTGGGCCTGGCCAGGCTGGAGAAGGGAAGGCCGGGAGGGGATCCCATCCATCCACACCAACATCTCCCAGGGCTGCCAGAGGATGGGGCCGGGCTCTGCTCAGGGCTGCCAGGGACAGGCTGAGGAGCAAGGGCCACCAAAGAAACCACAGCAAGTTCCAGCCCAGCAGGAGGAAGAACTTCTCTCCGTGGAGGGGCAGAGCCCTGGAACAGCTGCCCAGGGAGGGCCTGGAGTGTCCCTGTCTGGAGCCATCCCAAGCCCAGCTGGACACGTTCCTGTGTCACTGCTCCAGGGGACCCTGCCTGGGCAGGGCTGGGGCTGGGGGAGCTCCAGAGGCCCCTTCCAGCCCCAGATACGCTGGGATTCTGTGTCTTTGAAAGATTTCTTAGTTGATCATCACAACTTTAAATCCTTTCATACAGCAACATCAGGGCAGTGCTCTCTAATTTTTATGACTTACTAAGTAAGGAGGAATAACATTTGTTCCATAAATGTCTTAGTCTAATTAATATATCGGAATAATTGTGCAATTAAGCAGTTCATTAGAACCTCCAACAACTTGACTGTATGCACAGGAAAATGCTTTTAACATATTTCTGAAAAGCTATATTTGGGCTTTGCCTATAGGGCAAAAATATATTCACTATTTCCCCATAGGGCTGTTATATAGTTGGTTTTATATCTGTGTGTGGAAAATGAGGAATTGTGATAATTGTTCACCTTCTTCCCAACAGTATAGTTGCTTAATTTCATGGGGGTTAATCTCTAAATAGAAGCATGTGTAAAAAAGCAGCAATTTTATTAAAAAAAAAAAAAAAATCTAGGAGCCTATAAACCTATTGCAAAAGACACATAAAAACTTGGTCTCTAGGGGGGAATTGAGACCTTGAGTATCAATTTTTTGTACTTCACTCTAGAGATGTAAATCCACCAGGAGGTGCACATAAAACTGATGATTTTAAAGCTGTATTTTAATGACTGAGGAACCTCTTGCTTGGATGGCTCTGGTGCCACTGACACCTCCTTGTCTTTTCCTGGGAGGTGCAGGAAGAGCAAAGCTGGAGCACTTAAACCCCAGGGACACGAAACTCAATGCAGGACTTGTCTGGGACTGGGCATGGGGAACCCTGGATCTTTCCAGTGGCAGGAGTTCCCCACCTGCCACACTCTTCCTCTGTTTTCCTTCAGGATTTTTGTGCTGGAACTCGGGTATGCTGCTCCAGCTATGTTTTCAAGGCAATCTGATTGCTTTAGCACAGTATTCCATGGAATTAGCAATGCTCCTATGTGCCTAATTCTGATCAGAAAACTCCCTGTAAAGCATGTAAAAAATAAATACTTGTGCTGTTATTACAAAATGTACTTATTCTAAGTTTTTGTTTCTACTTCATTGTTTAATTCTTTACTAATCTTTGTTTCAGTGTTCATAGATGAGAGGCAGACTGGGCTGCTAGATTTTCTCTAAGCTGTCTTAAAAAAGGCTTTGGAGTGAATATGTCCCACAGGGTGTGATAAAATAAAACCGAATGTGCTTTAGGCCAACATAAACTCTGCAAAATTGAAACCTTTCCTATTGTTGGAATCATCACCGAAGAAGCTTTCCAAAAGTGCCAGGAAATAATTTTGTGTGTCTGATTAACCCTGTCTGAGCAGCAAAACCATTAGTAGCTGATTAGACAAAATGCTGGTCTACACTTTTGGCTTATCTATTTATTTACTTATTTATTTTATTTTTTAACCTGTTTTTACAGCTATATTGCAACGTACTGAAATTATTTCCTATAAGCACCAGTGTTTCTGGTTGAATCACAGTATCCAAGCTTCTCTGTGAGTAAGAACATGCCTGGCTGTGTTTGCAATTACCCTGCGTTCACAACCTGTTTTTTTGTTTGCCTCTGGAGTATCTGTGTGCCTGGGCTCGCTGGGGGGGTGTCCAGGAATATGGAATATTGGCTCCTCCTGGGGAACTGAGCTGCTGTGAAGCCTCAGCCTGGGCTCAGGCTGTGCTTTTCCAAGACATGGTGTGACAATCTGAGGATGCTCACTTGGGCTTGCACACTGCTCCCTGTGTTCACTACTAAGTAAATGTTCTAAACATTAAACATGATTGTGTTCAGCTGCAGTGAAAATGATGTGCATTATCATGAAATCTGGAGCGCTGGACTTTGAGTTTTTTCTCCCTCAGGTATCTCAGATGCTGGGGAATCAGTTGCAATCCAGTAAAACGAGAACATATTTTGCTAATTATGTTTAAAGTAGTGACTTGTATTCTTTTCTGTAGTTGTGTAGGCGAGGCAGAGTGTTGTTACGCCAAGAATGAATTTGACCTATTCCTCACACATCTGCCAAAATTTTCATTTATTTGGCTTCTCCTGTTATCAGAGGATTTGAATTCTTTCTTCTTTCTTCTTTCTTTTTTTTTT
>VZTJ01004011.1:0-13147 GCA_013397795.1 Orthonyx spaldingii | reverse complement strand
TTTTTTTTTTTTTTAAGAGTTAACCTTCTGGCATGAATTGCAGCTCCTTAGAGCCAGTCATTGCTACAACTGAAGCTACTCATGAGATAAAAATGAAATAGAAAAGATATGAAATGGCATCGTGGCTGAACACTATTGATGGTTTTCTTCCCCCAAAGGACAGGCTGAATCATCCCTGTATTGTACAGTCTCATGTTGCAGAAGCAGCATTACCTCTCCCATCTTCCACTGCCCGCTGTGGACTTCTTTTGCTGCAGTTCAGTAGTCTCAGACTATTTCTTGCTGGACAAGCTGTAATTTTAGATGAGTTGTGGTTTTATTTTAAATGCTAGAAAAATGTTATTCTGCTGTGGTTGAAGGACAGACTAATTAAAATTATTGTTCCTACTCCTTCATAAGGAAATAAGACTGTAAGTGCCTTCTTTGAGTGGAGATAGAAATAGATATCAGAGGCTATTGTTACTGTATTTTGATTTTTCTTTTTGAGTCCTTCTCCTCTGGAAGTGTTTTGACTGGTGAGCTGAAGCATCCTGCTTTCTTTGTGGCTGAGAGAGCGGGAGCTGAGGTTTTAATTTGGCAATTATATCCCTTTCCTGAGGGCGTCTTGCTGAGTTTTGAAGTTTTCTCTCACTTGCTAAGTTAGTGACTGCACTGACACATCTGTCAGTTTATAAGCCCAAAGGACAAGGCATCAATAAGAAGAACGGGCTATTTCAACTTGAAAGTTGCCATTTTTCTCTCCTCCCATGCAGTTGGTGTTGCAGTATTTGGTTCTGATTGAAATGCAGCCTGAGGTTTGATGTCTATGTGGAGCAATACTCCGTATCTGGCACATTATTTAATCTACTGAGCATACAAACTGGTATGTTCAGTACAGCAGGCTTTCAAACCAAGCTGATTTTTTTTTAAATAAAGTACAGATTCCTCACTATGAGAGAGTATCAACAAAATGTTGTAGCAGTTGCTGCCTGAAAGAACTCTGCATGCTTGCTATCAGATTGTTGGTGTGTGGATGCCTGTAATGACAACATGTAAAAGTATGTGAGATCAGAGGGAGAGAAAAACAACAGAGTATCTGTAAAAAAGCTCCAGCCCCATCCTTCTCGTCCTGTAAATAACAACCAAACTGTTATTCTCCAGGGCATTACAAATCTGACTGCACTTTTTCCTCTCTTTTTGGCTTGGCTATTCATTAATTTATTGAAAAGGTCCCTTCTGTTGCTGGCAGTTGGTTGCCAGCTCTTGTTTTTACTGCCCTTGCCAAATGGTCCCTCTGCTTTGCAGAACATCACCTGGGCTTCCCGGAGCTGAAGGGAAGGGAAATGCCGGGCAATTTGGAAAAGAGTTTTTGATCAGCTGTCAAGGGTGACAAAACATTGACTAGAACTACTGCGAGCAAATGTTTTTGTAAAATTTACCAGGCAAAAGTAAGAAATATCAATGAAATTATGAAGTGGTAGTGTTGAAGGACTATTTTTAAATTGAATTTGTTGCAAAGCTAGTGTGGGATGAGACAGAACTGTATGTTCCTATCTGGAAAAAGAGGGCAGCCATGCCTTTACCAGCAAATAACGTTGGCCAAGACTCTGGTGACAAGTTCCATGCTTGATTTGTGTCCTTGTGGTGGACATCTGTGCCACAGCAGTTACCAGAGACAAGATTGCTGAGGAAAAGGGTAATCTGGCCATGATTGCTGCTATTTCTACTGAATCTTGAGGTTCCATGTTCTTGTCATACTGCTGGGGCTTCATCACCCTCGGCTCAGGAAGGAGCCTAAGCAGCTGCAGCTTGCCTTTTTCTTGGTCTCTTTATTCCAGGCCCTTCTTTCCTCTGCCTGTTTCGCCTTCTGCTGGAAATGGTTTTCCTTCAGCAGCCCAGATTTGCCCCATGGCTGAGGTTCCCTACAAGCAGCACTTTGAGGAGCAGAGCAGCCCTGTCACAGAACCACAGAGCGGCTTGGATTGGGAGGCACCTTCAGCCCAAGCCTTGTTCCCACCCCGCTGCAGGGGCAGGGACACCTTCCCTTCCAACCCAAACCACTCTGTGATGAATTTCCACCTGGGCTCCCAGGATAGGTGGAGAAGTCCCTGCCTCTGTATGTGTTACTGAGCACACTGTGAAGTGTTGGTGTAGGAACACTCCCCTGAGGAGCTCCAGCTTGACTATGAGCAGCCATGGGGTGTGGAGCTTGGTGCAACACACATTTTACAAAATATTTTTGTTAAGACTGTTAGTCTAGCTTCCCCCACCTCCCTAAATAACTGCTTTTCGTTTTGCAGTGATTCCTGTTCGCAGTTCTAACACATACCCAGTCCAAGCTGTTGCATACTATAATCTGCTAAATTTTCTGGCAAAACTTGGCACTGTTCTTTTTCTTTTCCCCCTTTTATTGACAGCATTAATGCTCTCTCCAAAATATGGAGAGGAACAGAATGAATTGTGAGGGTCAAATTTGACTTTGGATGGGAACACACTGTTCCTGTTGAAGTCTATTGAAGCCTGGGGAAAAGTCTGGTGGCAGAATTTCATTCCTAAGCAGAAAGATGTCACATAGGAAGCACACTTGATTTGGCCTGGTGTAAGAAATCTGATGTGATCTAGACCATAGCTGGAGGGCACCAGGCCTTACTTTGTCTGTTGAATGGAGTACAACAACATTTTGTGTTTTTATTGCTAAGTCCCTGATAACAAAAGCAGCTAACACACAACCCCCTAAACTGGTGGTTGTTATATATAGAGCTCCACATTTTTCCCAGCACAGCCAGAAGTCCTGAAGTTAGCATAACTCACGTAAATGGTGACAGTTCTGTCATTTTTCAGCATTTATGCCTTACTGGATTTACTAGGCCAACTGTACCTCTCACTCTAAAAGTGTTGTAAATCTGTAGTAACGAGTTTGGAAGAAAGCCAGAGGCATTTACAAGTCAGAGAGACGACCTGGCCCCCGATTAACGCCTCACTCCTGGGCAATCTTCATTAACCACAAGGCATCAAAAACAATGTCTTGTCATTTTTTGAATAGGGTTGAAGAAACGGAATAATTTTCCAGGGGACAAAAGAAACAGCCTGGTCCATAACATCAGTTTTGCTGATGAAATAGGCAGAATGTGTTGGAGTGACGTGAGTAGACCTGCACACTTGGACAGCTGTGGGAAAGGCCTTAGAGAGGGTGTGGAGACCTCTGAGAACATCCTGGAGATAACAGAAATGTAAATTTTTAGGTGCAGGTGATGTGGGGAAAAAACTGAGGATAGAGAGCACCCCAGGAACAAAGATGAGGGAAGTTTTGTTGACTTGGGTCAATTTTCATCACCTTGGGAACAACGGTGACCTATTGAAAAGAAAAGAAGGTGAAGAGAGATACCAACAAATCTGGAATATTTATTGTTAAAAGCACGTGAGTTAGGAATTGAGGAATGATCAGGAGCTGGCAAGGATCGGGAACAGTGGGCCGGCATGCAGATTGAGTGGAAACAGGAAGAAAATAAAATATATTTAGACTGGTGCTCTGTGTTCTGAACTGTAGAAGGCTGTAAGCTACTGAGGAAGGGCTGGAGCTGGCTCCCAGTGCTCTGGTCTGGTTGACAAAGTAGAGATTGGTCAAAGGCTGAGCTTGATGANAATTGTGAGGGTCAAATTTGACTTTGGATGGGAACACACTGTTCCTGTTGAAGTCTATTGAAGCCTGGGGAAAAGTCTGGTGGCAGAATTTCATTCCTAAGCAGAAAGATGTCACATAGGAAGCACACTTGATTTGGCCTGGTGTAAGAAATCTGATGTGATCTAGACCATAGCTGGAGGGCACCAGGCCTTACTTTGTCTGTTGAATGGAGTACAACAACATTTTGTGTTTTTATTGCTAAGTCCCTGATAACAAAAGCAGCTAACACACAACCCCCTAAACTGGTGGTTGTTATATATAGAGCTCCACATTTTTCCCAGCACAGCCAGAAGTCCTGAAGTTAGCATAACTCACGTAAATGGTGACAGTTCTGTCATTTTTCAGCATTTATGCCTTACTGGATTTACTAGGCCAACTGTACCTCTCACTCTAAAAGTGTTGTAAATCTGTAGTAACGAGTTTGGAAGAAAGCCAGAGGCATTTACAAGTCAGAGAGACGACCTGGCCCCCGATTAACGCCTCACTCCTGGGCAATCTTCATTAACCACAAGGCATCAAAAGCAATGTCTTGTCATTTTTTGAATAGGGTTGAAGAAACGGAATAATTTTCCAGGGGACAAAAGAAACAGCCTGGTCCATAACATCAGTTTTGCTGATGAAATAGGCAGAATGTGTTGGAGTGACGTGAGTAGACCTGCACACTTGGACAGCTGTGGGAAAGGCCTTAGAGAGGGTGTGGAGACCTCTGAGAACATCCTGGAGATAACAGAAATGTAAATTTTTAGGTGCAGGTGATGTGGGGAAAAAACTGAGGATAGAGAGCACCCCAGGAACAAAGATGAGGGAAGTTTTGTTGACTTGGGTCAATTTTCATCACCTTGGGAACAACGGTGACCTATTGAAAAGAAAAGAAGGTGAAGAGAGATACCAACAAATCTGGAATATTTATTGTTAAAAGCACGTGAGTTAGGAATTGAGGAATGATCAGGAGCTGGCAAGGATCGGGAACAGTGGGCCGGCATGCAGATTGAGTGGAAACAGGAAGAAAATAAAATATATTTAGACTGGTGCTCTGTGTTCTGAACTGTAGAAGGCTGTAAGCTACTGAGGAAGGGCTGGAGCTGGCTCTCAGTGCTCTGGTCTGGTTGACAAAGTAGAGATTGGTCAAAGGCTGAGCTTGATGAATCTTGGAGGTCTTTTCCAAGCTGAGAGATTCTGTGATTCTGTGACTTCACTGTAGAAATAAAACATTTTAAAATGAGTTTTAATCATTAATTACATTTTCTGCATGCTGCCAAGTCGGGTTTATTAAGTGATTTTGCTGGTGCTAATCTTTAATTTTTATTCTGAAAAAATAAATCGAGGAGAGGTAATTCTTAACAAATCCATTAATCTCTATTAGCACTGAAAAGCAAATAGCATCACTGAGGCTACTTGAGACAGCTCTGTGCACCTAAAAGCAAGTTGTGGTTCCCTGCATTGCTCTCACACATTTGGCTACAGGCACTAGGTGTCCTTCTTCAGCAGTGCTGAGGACAGCCCACAGATTTGATGGATCTTGGTCAAAACCTGTCCTCACAAGCCTCTTTTCCTCTAAAAGTTTGAGACTGAATTGGTCACAGGTTTTCTTCTCTTCTACCTATAAAACCTTGTGTGTCATGAACCAGCAGCACAAACAGCTGACTGAGATCAGCTTCTTCCTTCCCTGGCAGTGTTGCAAAAGACTTTGCAAGTTATTTGCACTTTACTTGTTAACTATGCTATAAGGTTTGATGATTTCAAACAGTATAATTTCATACGTTTTTATAGTGAGTCTTTCGTACTTTGCAGTCCCCCTGTTAATGAACAACCAGAATGGAAAAATATCTTTGGAAATGCATAGAGCACACAAAAATAATTTTGCAATCACTTGTGCAGTGAATATCCCTCTTCACCACAACCAGTAAATGGGCTGTTTATGGCCAGTGCCTGAGACTTCATATGCCTTTATTATTAAACAGAAAATGTCCCATTCTGGGTGAATGAGGGTGATTTTTATCGCCCATCCCTTTTGAATACTTGTAGTTGCAGGGATGTATTGTATTGTTTAATTTCTCAGTATAGTGTTTTAATGTGTCCAGCCCTGGGGCTCAGCACAGGAAGGGCCTGGAGCTGCTGCAGCCAGGCCAGGGGAGGCTCCAGGGGATCAGAGGGATGGAGCAGCTCTGCTGGGAGGAAAGGCTGCCAGAGCTGGCATTGTCCAGCCTGGAGAGGAGAAGCTCTGGGGTGACCTCACTGTGGCCTTGCAGGGCCTGAAGGGGCTGCAGCAAAGATGGAGAGAGACAATTGCCAAGGGCTGGAGGGACAGGACACAGGGAATGGCTCCCACTGCCAGAGGGCAGGGATGGATGGGAGATTGGGCAGGAATTGTTCCCTGGGAGGGGGGGCAGGCCCTGGCACAGGGTGCCCAGAGCAGCGGTGGCTGCCCCTGGATCCCTGGCAGTGCCCAAGGCCAGGTTGGACATTGGGGCTTAGAGCAGCCTGGGACAGTGGGAGGTGTCCCTGCCATGGCAGGTGTGGCACTGGATGGGCTTTAAGGTCCCTTCCAACCCAAACCATTCCATGATTTTATGATTCCTATGATAAATATGAAACCAGTTTTGCTTTTTTGTTATTACATTCAGCAATGCTTTGCCACATTCCTTCTTAGAAGTTTTACAGAGATTGTTACTGTTCAGCTACCCCAAACTTGCTGTCTGCTAGAAATAAGATATGCACTGTCCAAAATACAAAGTCGTGACTAATATTTGTCACCTGTGTGTCAGAGCACAAACCCGTTAAATTCTCAGAACTCTCTGGCACCTTCCAATCCAAAATCAACAAGATACTTGGCCTTTCTATGAGTAATATGAAGGCCAATGCTGTAAGTTTGCTAAAATCTGGGGAGCTGCAGTGACTCATAAGAATAAACAGTACTTGGAATTTGTTAAATAGTCATTAAAAGTTACTTGATATGAACATTAATATTTTCTTTGAGTTATTTAATATTTCAGACTTGAATTCATGACAATATCAACTGAGAAGTAAATGTGGCACTGAAAGTGATTTATTCTTGCAATAATGGAAAAATCTTCTAGTAAGGCATGTGTAGGGACCAGAGGGTTTAACTGGAGATGGATGTTAAAAAAATTAAATAATTACTTTCTTTGGGTTTTTCCTTAGCCAATCCATGTCAATTGAGTGCAATGACAGTAGGATCAGGTGCACTTCTTTTAAACCAATCTTCATCAATGCTCTGATGGAAGCAATGCTCCTCGGAGAAATTCCAGGTGGACAAGCCTTTTTCTCCAATAATGAAAGGAAATAAAAGGTAGAATCTGCTGGGGAAGAAAAACGGTGAAGAACTTTAACTCAAAAGAATGTGGAAAAACTTTTGAAAATCTTTAAGAACTTAATGTGGCATTTTCAAAGTAATTTTTACCTTTTTCAGAAAAGCCAAGAGAGTTTCTTCCTCTTTCTTTATTGCCCAGAAAGAGGAACCAAAATTATTTTGATTTAAACCACCAAAATAACGGTTGATTATGAAAATTTTTATGCAGAAAATTACACATCTTGCCACATTATGGACAGAAGCGACTGTGGTAGGTAGACAACCCCTGACTGACTCCATCCTAATGGAGCAAATGGATTCAGAAATTGAAGAAGGGACAACAAAAAACCCAAACCAAACTAAAACTGATTACGAGACAACTTATATTTCTATTTGGTTTCATTTTAGTGAGACCAATTTAGTCTGAATATGACCTTTCCAGTGATGGATGCCACTTCCTACACTCTCCTCCCCACGTCACCGTGTCCATCTGCACCGTGTTACACAGAACACCAAAGACTTTTGGCAGAGTGCTTAGAAAAATTTTCAGCTAGAAGTGGAGGATTCAACAGCACGTCAATAAACAAAGATAATCCTTTTCCTGCACATGTTCTCTCTCTGGTATAAAAGCGACATTCTTCTTTACCTTCGTTTTTGTGGATGGGAAACGAAGATGTTGAATTAAAGTGGGACATGCTATTTTCATAAATCTGTCCTTATCTTCAAAAGATAGTAATTATATTTCAGGCAGGTTTGTGAAGATTAATTAAATCATGCTTGCACAACAAAGATTCTTGGGAAAGGGAGTGATAGATATACAGAAATATACCAAATACTCTGGGTTTTATGCCAAGGTGAAAAGGAACTGCAGAAATATCTTTAAAATAAGATCCTTTTTGTTTAATAGAGTGGTGTTTACTGACATTTAATCAATTTTTGTAGTTACTTGGCAAGTCAGTTTCTGGAATAGGATGGTGGGATAGGGTATCCCAAGGTTCAGTTTCCACTATCAAAGCATATATTGAAGTATAAATTACAGTTTAGGAAACTTGGGCTGAGATAGTTATCTTTAAAGCAGATAATCTTGGCCAGGATACTTTAAAGTTTTTATTGGCCTTCCAATGTGAGAAAAAGAAATTGAGACTGATATGAGAAGAGACAGACCTTACGGAGGTGGAGGCTGCGGGACCTGACGGGCTGTCACTGCATCCTGGGCCAGAAAACGATGACAGCTGAAAATCCTTCCTGAAAACCTGAGGATCGTGAAAGTCTGGATAGAAAAGCTCCTCATGGGGCTCAGTGTCACCATTTCTTGAGGAGGGATCTACAGTCAGTAGCTGTGCTATGTTCTTGATCCTTTCCCCTGAGGCAGCCTGGACTCACTACCTGGTTATTAGGAATTATTAGCATTATTTTCTCCTTATGTTTTGGAGCCTTGCGAATACTTTTTCCTCATTTTCATGTTTGAAAGACCAGTGTACATGACAGCATGAAGGACATCCCTGTGAAGGTTGGAGCTCGTTTAAAGCTCAGTGAAAAACTGCAGAAATCCCACTTTACTGCAACCTCCAGGAAATAATTTTGTTTTGTATTTAGAGGGGGAGAAAAAATGACATTACCCGAGGCTAGAAAGTAACACAGTAATAGGAAAAGTATACTACAATAGTAGTTCTGAAAATGCACTCAAAACAAAACAAAGAAAAAGAAAACTGGTCATGTTTTTTACGTAAAAACCAAGCTATATTGGTTAGAAATATTAGTTTAGCTGTTTTTCTTCCTGCTGGCCACTGTAACAGTCTTACAAAAATCTGGGAAGATCTATTTACTATTTAATAAACATCCCTGCTCCCTCTTTTCTACCTTTTAAATTTAACAGTATTATATAGTCCTGTTGCAAGACCTTTCCTCCTGATTTATCCTGGCCTAAGCAAGAGTAATGAAGTCAAGATCTTGGTGGAAGACACAAAATGTGAATTACTGCCAGTTGTCTGCAGAGATAAGCCTGAGAGGTCTGGAGGTTATCAAGGAGGGGTTTGACTGTGCAGAAGACAAGGCTGGGCAAGTCAGGCTTGACCTGGACCTCACCTGGAACTTGCTGACCTGACAGAGCCACTGGCAAGGGTTTGGGAAAGGCTTGGAAATGGTTTAAGAAAGACTTAGGGCAGAGACAACGTCTTACTAAACTTCTCAGGGTAACGTGAGAGCTGTTCTCTCTTTCCTTGGGCTCTTGAAACAACTTTTTATCCCTTCTGCTGATATCCCGGTATTCTAGAGGAAAACTCATTGCCTTGGCTGCTTGCATGTCCCTGTGTCCAGCTGGGGAAAACCACAAAGAAATATAAATTTTTGGAATGTAGGAGTGTCAGGGTTTTGCCTCACTTCTAACCAATGGTTATTTTGATTTAGGATTTGTTTTCTTTTAAATAAAAGTAAGCTATTTAAGCTTATTCCCTTTTCTGGGCTGGACAAGAGTGTTGCTGCTCAAGTCACTTATAAGAAGATGCTTTGTGCAGACTGAGAGGTTTCATAGAGAAAATTAGCATATGTAGCATGAGAGGTGCAGAAGTGAAGGACTATATGTCAGATACCTGCAGCCTCATCAGCCCTGCACTTCCCTGGAAATGCTTTTCACTTTATACATTGTTCCAGGTGACTAATTAAAAAAAAAAAATCTCACTGTGATATACCACCCTAATTTTGTACTGAGACTATATTAAAATGATTTTTCATTAAAAGACCTCTTAATCATAATTACCTAATCAACGCTGATCATGAAGGTAAATGAAAAATTATAACTGTTTAAAAACACTTGAAATACCTGTTTTAAACAAACAAAAAAAAATTATAAAGTTGCTTTTTATAAAATTTGCCACCAGTTTATTCATTTGCCGCTTCCATTTTTTCTCTTTCTGAATGTGCAGAGGCAGAACAATAAGTGTTTTATTCTCCTGAGGCAGACTTACCTGTTTTTAAAATTCAAAACTCATATATTTGTATAGTTTGTGCACCAGCAACAGCAATGACATGTCTGTGCTTTGCCACGCAACCCCCCTGACATCTTGCAATCCCAGTTCTGTAATGATGTGTCTGTTATGAGGATGAAAAGCAGAAGTGTGCTACAGGGAGTGAGAAAGATCTGCTGACCTGGAACCAGTCAAATCTGCAGAGACGTTGAGACTGAGTAATGCATGAGCCAGGAGCAGTACTTAACAAAGCATAAATTAAAACTTGGGAGAGATCAATTTATTAAATGTGTAAAGCATCTGCGATTCCTACTTTGAAAAGCACTCTAATGCTCATAAAAATGAGGCATGTCTCAAAGCAAGATCTAGTGGCTTTGGGAGATTCATAAATTTCAGCAGCAATGCTCCTTTGAGCACTGATGAACTTAAGCTGTACATATAGTATAAAGAATTCCATGACAGATTCAGTGCCCATGTAGGGTGGACAAAAGAACTGATTTTTTAACAGGTAATTTGTACAGGGGGATTGCAATTTCCCTGATTATGATTTCAGTCCATTTGCATTAGCAATTTGCAAATTTTTTACGTGTTGGAGGGAAGGGATGCAACCAGAAGGACCTGGAGAGCCTGGAGAGATGGGACTACTGGAATTTCATGAAGTTCAAAAAGTGCTGGTGCTGCACCTGGGCCAGGGCAACCCCTGGGGCTAATTCAGGCTGGGGATGAAGTAGGATGCAGTGATTATGACTGTGAGGATGATTATTGTTAGATTTATTGCCCAGTTTCTACATAACAGCTCTATCATCTATTACCCACTACTGCAGTATATTCAGGTTTTGGTCTCTCCTGTTGAGTCCCAAGCTTCAGTGAGACCCCCCTGGCTTTCTAAACTACTCAGTGAAGTCTCAGATTCGTCTCAGATTCAGTGACAGCCTAGGAAGGGTTACAATTTAAGCAGGTTCAGCTGGAAACATACAGATGTAAAATCTTGGCCTGTGCAGAATTCACACTTGTAAAGCAACAAAGTCCCTATGGAGCTGCTTCAGGATTTTCCCTTTTGCAGGCCAATGTGCACTGAAGACAATGGCAAACATCTGAAGAAACCATGAGGAACACAGAGAGGGACTTTTGACAAGGACACGGGGTCACAGGACAAGGGAGAATGGCTTTAAACCGGCATAAGCAAGAAATTCTTCCGGGCGAGGGAGACGAGGCCTTGGCACAGGGTGTCCAGAGAAGCTGTGGCTGCCCCTGGATCCTTGGAAGTGTCCAAGGCCAGGCTGGACGGGGCCTTGGGACAGTGGAAGGTGTCCCTGCCCATGGCAGGGGGTGGGAATGGATGGGCTTTTAGATCCTGTCCAACCCAAACTGATGATCTCAAGTAGAAAGACACCTTTCCTATTTAGTAGCCTGTAAATGTGGCAACTACATTTGAAGAGACTCTGCTAAGATCTTCTACACTCATATTATCTTGCAGGTGAATCTCATATAAGCAATCTGAAAATAGTAGTTACAACCATTGGGGCTGTGGTTTGCTTCTCAGCCCTGTGAAATCAGCATGATTTCTGTTTCTTTCTCATCACCTTTGCCACTGTGAAAGTCACACTGACCTCACCTGAATTTGAATGGTATAAAACAGGCCACACAGGAAGAGAACCAGGATTTGCATGTTGCCAGTACCATTTTGCACTCTTTGATGCAAGTAGATGCACTTTGAGAGGGCAGAGTATGATCTGTTATCCAAATCTAAGATTTTTGTGGTCCTGCAACAATTCCTCTGGACAGCTTTCTTGACAGACGAAATTGTAAAATTCCTGTTGTACTTGGGTGGGAAATAGCTTTTTCACTATTTTTATCAAGTCACATGTTGCTTTTTTCCCAACCTGGAAATGAAACTCAAGATAGTTTTTAGTATAAGAGGTAATATAAAAGTGGCTCTTTATTTGGAGGCCTCCAGGGGCAGTTATGGAAGAGTGTCCACAAAAGTCCAACCCCATGGGGGTACCTACACTTTTACAGGTTTTACGAAATTAGCATAATTGATAAAAAACCACCAATTAGGAGTACAAGTGATGATGTAATTCCCCCCCAGGTTAAGCCCCTTCTCTGGAGCTCCCCCTTGGTACTGCTGTACTTTGTTGATGAAAATGTGTCTGAAGAGCTGTTTGCAACCTTGGTAGCCAGGGAGAACCAGGTTAGGATAGGGGCCCTGGAATTTGTTTTGTCTTCTTGCCTAGGAAAATGCTGAAGTTAAGTTAAAATAAAAAGCTACCGAGTTACACATATATGTGTAAAGAACACTGGGAACATACAAAGGAAAAAAGAAGGTAAAAACCAACAGGCAACAACATATGCACAGGTGTGTGAATACATGTACAGCACACTCTGAGGTTTTATCTACAGATGGACACCTTTTGGGCAAAGTCATCAATATTTGATCTTTCCTATAAGGACTTTCCTGAAGGAGAATGATGACAGGCATGTTTTCTTTTGATTTATTAGGGAAGGATTATCCCTGGTAGAACCAGAGGAGTGGGACAATAAATATTTTCCTTCAGATAACCATTCCTGTATATCTGCTTATTTTGTTTATACCACAACCACTGAAATAATAATGAGAACACCTGGAATGAAAAAATCATCAGGTTTAAAAAAATTAATACCCTGTTCTTTATTAACTGATATGAAGCTTTCTTGCTCCATACACAGACTTTATATCTCAGGAGTACAAACACATCAATGTGGGTATGATTTTTCTTTTCCTGAAGTCACTGGAGTAACCTTTACTAACTTGCCTAGTACTTTGGAAGAGAAAATTGTTTTAAAGCATTGTTCCTGCTTGCTCAAGGTTTATCTCTAGGATGTACAAAACCCTGCAAAAAAGTGGAAGAGGAGGTTTGGAAAAACCCCATTATTTTCTGGATTTATAGCCGAATAATGGCCTTAATGCTGATTGCTGGTCAGTGCTGCTCATTTCTCTGCATGCTAGACTTTATTATCTATCTAAATCTAATCAGATTGTAACATAATTTGCAGTTGCAATGTACATATAAAAGCTGTTTGTTTGCAGCTCATCTGGGTCTTGCCAGAATCAATCCAACTGCAGTTATTTGGCCAGCTTGGGGGGGGTCACATTTGCTGCTATTTTTTCCTTTTCCTTTTCTTCCTTTTCTTCTCTTTTCACTTCTCTTTTCTCTTTTCTTTCCTTTTCTT
>VZTJ01004004.1:0-10054 GCA_013397795.1 Orthonyx spaldingii | reverse complement strand
CATCGCGGGGGTGATCGGTAGGACCGAGCCCCGCCCGCCCCTCGCACCCATCCCGTCTCGGGTGGGCGTTCTGCCCCTGGCCCGCGTCCCCTCTCGCCTCCGTGCGAGGGCAGGGAGGGGCGAATTCGGCGGTTTCTGTTCAATTGAGCTCCCAGCCCGGGACCCACGGGCCGGCACAGCACCATCAGCGGGCATTGTCCCCCAACACCTCTGACACACCACGGATGTGCCGCACTAATGGGCGCCGCTGCCCACCCTGATGGTGGTGCGCAAACATATTTATCCTCAAACGCAGTTATTAATTTTGTACAATTTCTCATTTTTAAAAAAATTCAATTTTTGTTCTTTTAGTCATATCCAGTGGTCTTTGCACGTTGTACTTTTTCAGTAATTAGTTCATTTTTTTCAATACTTATTTCCATATTTTCATTTTTGCATCTGCATTTCCTCAGCTCCTTCAGTTTTATTTTACATTCCCTCTAGCATTTAATTGTCTTTTCACGTGTAAGAAAATGCTTCTAAAAGTTTCCTAATGTTTTCTAAATGCTCTTTGCCTCCGAAACTGAACGTTTTAGCAGCTTCACTTTATAGTGCACTATATTTCATTGCTTGATTCTTCCAGCCTTTAAACTGTAAATTTTAATACGTTGGTTCTAGATCTGTACCTTAACATTGTGCTTCTTTCTGTTTATTGTGGAGTGACAGACGTGCCTGCTCTACTCTTCATTGGCTTCAAAAATGGGAAAATAACCAAAACATCACAAATATGAAACAAAGAGGAGAGGAAAATACTTTAAAACACCAGTGTTTCAGTGTCTGACATCTCAGCCCCAGACATCATTATGCCAGAGTGGATATGGTTCATGGACCCATAGGGATCAGGGGACTGTAACCACTGCCACTGCTGTGCCATCCATAAAAGTAGGAGCCTCAAATAACAGGAATATGAGTGGGTCTAGGAGAGGGAAAAGGGTGAGTGTGTAGTAAGCATACTAGAAACACCAAGAGAGTATCAATAAATATTGATATAGAATAGGACACTGAAAAAGTGACGCTACAGCACCATCCTGCTTTTCACCCAGGGTTGCTTTCTGCAGCGTGATGTAACGACAGTTCAATGTTCATCAAAGCCAAGCCAGCAACCAGGGCATGTAGTGGTTCCTGTTCATTTTAATTTATTTTATTCTCTGCCTGATTTTCTCAGTGTTCACTGCCAAAAACATATTTTCTTCACTTTCCTGGACAGATGCCTTAAAGATCCCTCTGTTCCATTTTTAGCATTGTTTCTGAGGCTTTATTGAAATCTGGCCATCTCACCAAGCAATTTCTGATTCCATGTGGGTTTTTCCTGGGTGAGTGTTACCACCACTGTTCTACTCAAAACACAAAGTGCTTTTTGCCTCTCATCTCTCATCACTGAGACTGCAAGTTGGCAAGGCTTTTTTTATTACATTATGTATTAAAGAACTGTGCAGAAATATTGTCTCCATACAGAAATGAAACCAGGGTCGTGTGTATGTATAGTGACAATTTATATCCTCAAGCCTTTAAGCAGTGGTCAGAACATCAATATCCACAGGAGTGTTTTAAAAGCCCAGGTACTCTTTTCTAAGTGATTAATTCATTCACATGTGTTTGGTTTTTAAGAAACCCTTCTGTGCAGGATGATGGGCTGTGTACAGGGTTCTGAACTGTGCTAGAGAATGAGTCCGTGCTGCATGGACTTGGTTATGTCATCCTTTCAGGAAAGATGCTGTCCAATGCACTACATTCCCATCTAATAATAGCACAATAAATAGGAACAGCTTGCTCAGCAGCATCAGGTGGAGTCAAAGATAATTGTTTTATGCTTCATAAACAATTTAAGTTTGTTGTTTATCAGTGAAACACTTATTTAGTCCCTACTGCACCCAGTGGTATTGTGCCTGAGTGTCAAATCAGAAACAAGCACAAGACTGGTGATGAAAATATTTCTTCTTTATAACTTCATTTTAACATGATATTCAAGATAGATGTGCTTCCAGGGGATCCATGTCCTGATAAGGACGTGGTGCAGAAGTTTTTTTCAGTGTGTGGTAGCTCAGTGGGAATCATTGCATTTCCCAAGCAGAAATATGCCTTGTAGACCTAACACAAAATGTTCCTGTGCTTATAGGTAAGATATCAATCAATGCAGTGTGTAAAGCTGAGGATGAAATTCTAAGTCACAAGGGCCAGGGGTTTAGCTGAGTGGATTTTTCTTCCTTTCTGTCAAAAGACATGCAAAGTTTTCAGGCTGTAGCCCTGTTTTTGTACCCACATCTCTGATCCTTCAAAGACTTGTCCATGAAAAAGGGAGACAGTCTGGCTTCGAAAAGCCAAATGCCTACACACAGCACCCTATTTCCTTGCTCGTTAGTAGACATAACATGTTTAAACCTAATAATCCTTATTCAAAGTTCAGATCCATGATCTTTAGCCCAGCTCCCTGTTGGCTGCTGTGGCATCTCTCCAGACACCAGTTCCTGGCGTGGGGATCTCTCTCTGCAGCTGGCACCCTGTGGCTCCACCACATCCACACTGACAACAAACCCGTCCCATCAGTCAGAACTGTGCAGTGGGGAAGGCTGGAGGAGATCAGGAGCTTCAACACCTCTGCATAGTGGCCAGAGCCCTGTGAAATTTATCTATTACAGGGTGGGAAGCACAGGCATGAAACACTGCCAGCCGTGAATTGAGAAAGCTGTCACAGAAACGAAAGCACCCCGGGAAGGGATAAAGTGAGAAAGATGCATTTCTTCTTCTTTGTGCACCTTGTGGAAGAGGAGCAACGGTCTTCTTGCTGAGGCAATTAAGGAAAGAGCAGAGATAAGAATAGGGCATAAGGAACGCCAAAGACATGTAGAAGCACCATGTTTATCTGCAGGAAATTCAAAAGGGTTCAGGAGAATGCCACTGTTTTATCACTTCATTATGTTGCAAGTATATTTTGGGTGAAGAAAGGTATTATGTAACTACGTTTTCTTTTGGATCAGTGACAATGTAAAAGCCAGACAGAAGATTCATCGCTGATGTCACATCTTGATCAGCCTGTTTGATTTTGTAAGATCAAGCCAAACACATTTTTTCTACCCACAGAGCTTTTCTTCAATATGTAAACTGAATTTAGGTTAAAATATTGGTAGTCCTTGATGGGTAAACATTAAGCTGTCTGTGGGAGAAACCAAAAGAGGCGTGTTTGGGGAGCAGGAGGAACACATCCTCAACAAGTTACTGAGTTCCTGCCCCACTCCTGGATTGACAGAGAGAGGTAAGGCTAGGTCCTGGCTGTGGGAATCTTCCACCACCACAGACAGGCAAAGCAGAGACTTGTCCTGTCCACTGCAAGCCTTGCTGCGACAGAAAGAGTGATGCAGAGACAGACACGCACACAGGGGGGAACAGATCATGCACAGGGACCAATGTTCAACCCAGTCCTAGACTAAGTATGTTGGCTGCTGAGTATCATTAGCCTTCATCTCTGAAGGGTGGCCCTCCAGCTCCTCTGCCACCTTCCATCTTTTATTTCTCCCCCAAGTGCATTCATCCAGGAGAACAAAATCTTGTAGAAAACCTGTTATATAAAGTGACCACCATTCCAAATTCTTCCTGTTATTAACACTGAAAGGCCAGTGGATCTTATACAGCTGTTGGGACCAAAATGTTTTTTCTTACTTAAAACTTCAGGTTGTAAAGTATAAAACCAACCAGGAGCTGATTCTATTTGGAAGGTTCAATTTGAGAATGCTAACACCATTCAAACGGGAATTTGTGTTAGATGTAGCTTTAATTTGCTAAGTTAGAGCACCACATTTTAAAATGAGAGTAGCTGAAAGTGCTGTTTGATGCCTCAAGTGCTTGTGGTGGCTGCTGCAGTTTAATTAGTTAAATACTAAAAAGGGCTGTGCTGCTTGTATTTAATTTGGCTGTGGACCGAAGAACACTCTTGAAACCCACTCTTTTACAGCAACACTATTTCTTTTTCTGCGGGAGCCAACATTACAGAGCAATTGGAGGACGGTATGAAAGAGGCCATATGTGCAGGCAATCACAGAGGATAGGGGGAACACCTGTTTTTCCATCAATTACAGCCCGCGAGCTCGCGGGGCATATTTATTCTGGGGGCATTACATTTGCTTGGGTAATAGCGCATGACACATTTCCAGTTTTGCAGCAGATGAACCTTGAGAAGGAGCTAATCATGTCTGTACAAATGAAACACAAACATGCCCTCCCAGCCACACACGTGGCCAAGCGGGGGCCCTAATGACATCGGGCAGCTCCCGGGGCCAGCAGGAAGCAGTTGGGGAACAACCACCCCTTTGTGGCCACCTGGATAATTCTGTTTGCTCTACGGCTGGAGCCAATCCGAGCAAAAAAGCCCTGGGAAAATGTGTAGGTGGGACTGCAGGAGAGGTGCAAACCCCCAGAGAAACTGCAATAATGTCTCTATTTAGTAAGGGCAAAGTCCAACTCAAGTGTTTTACTGATGGCAATAGAAAGAGGCACTATTGGGGTTCATAGTCTGGGGTTTGTTTTTTTTTTTTTGTAATCCTGATAGAAGAAGTGATCAAAGAAAGGAAATATTTTAAGGGAACATTTTAAAATTCTTCATACTTGTGTTACACTTTTAAAAATATTTTACTTACGGCAAAGATTTTGTTGTCCTCACTTGCAAGCTCTTCAGTAAATCCCTATAAGAGGATGAATAAATTCATAAATTTGTTGTTGATTTATTTTAATAACAACGTAATTAATATTTAGCCATGATGAAAACATTTCTGAGAATTCAAAATTACTGTTTTAGTTACACGTTTATTTTAAAGGGGGTGGTTTTGTATGAGTATTTTTAGAAGATTGAGTACATTGATTAATTATTTTAAATGGCTCTTATGCAGTGTTTTCCTCTTCATGTTCCATTTCAAGTATGATGAAACAGAGAAAAGACCGGAAAGAACAAAGAGCATGAATATACGAGAGAAGAGAAAAAATACATGGAAAAACAGATTAAACCCCACTCAGAGTTATATAAAAAACTGTATTTAAAAAGTGTCTTGTCTTTCTCTCTCTTTTTTTTTTTTTTTTTGTTTTTTAGAAGTAATGAATGAGTAAAAAAATTGACAATAAATGATGATTTTAGGTGAAAATTTCAGGAAAGCTTTCTTGTTGAGGAAAGGGTAGTCTTGCTGGAGAAAACTGGGAGAAACTAAATTAGTTGGAAGAGACCCTTAAGATGACCAAGTCCAGCACAGGACTGCCAAGCCCACCACTCAGCCACGTCCCTAAACTTGTTTAAAGTTTGTCTGATTTCTTCAAAAGGCAGAAAATTCCCCTCCTCATTGTTTCACTGCTTAAAACATTTAACTTTGGCTTGAATGATGCCAATGAGGAATAAGTCTAACCATCCTTAAGCTGAAATTAAAATATCCCCATGTTGGTTTGGCCAATACAGCATCAGGCTGCAGACAAGCAAAGCTTGTGCCTGGGTTTTGCTGCTCCTTGGGGCAGTATCTCAAGTGTCTGTGATATACAGCCTGCCCTGCTGAGCGACACTTGGCCATACATCATGCTTTTGGGTGCTTTTTGATGCTTTTGGACACTTTTGGATGTTTTCAGATGCTTCGAAGGGCTGCCTGTGTGCTTTTATCTAATAACTCAAAGTGCTCATTTATATCAAATTATTGCAATCTAGCATCAAAGGTGCAAGAGTTTGGGCTACTGAAGCACCACTGACAGCTGGAAAAGAATTCTTTGAATATTCTTTGAGTCCAGGTTCAGCTATGATAAAGCAATGACATTTCAAAGTAAATCACTCAACCCTGCCCATAAGCTGATGTATACACAAAACCAGCCCTTCTGTTTGTGTGTCATGCATGTGGTTGGAAGCATTTTTACCAGTGCTGTGGCAGCCAAACAAACACAAGTTTAATGGGTGGGGTATGCATTTTAGAAAATGCTTTAAGGATGCAGCAGCAAATTCAGAGGTTTGCCACAGTGGATCAGCATAGTCAGGCACCTCTCCTTCTAACACTGTCCCATGGAAGGCCCATCCAGGACCTTCAGGTTCCCTGGGACTTCACTGTCTCCTCATCAGAGATTTTTCCTGAACCCAGAAAGGAATATGTTTCTCTAATATCATGTCCAAACTCATACCACTAAAGATGCCTGGATCTTGCTGTGCTGGGCTCTGCATCTGTTCTACTGCTGAATTCTTTCCCCAGGGGATTTTCTAGTGGGGTTTCCAAAAACCTTCTGCACTGCAGGAAATATAAGCTCAAAATAACCCCAAGGTGCCACCCTAAATAAAAAGAATATTAAGTGCTAAGGGTACAACGTTATTAAATACCATCATATTTTTGGTGGCCTGAGCAGGACTGGCTGCCAGGCCTTTACCCTGCTGCTTGCTCCCTGATCCTCCTCAAAAGGGTGTTGGGAAAGAAATAAGCAGGAGCAGCTCATGGGTTGAGATAAGGACAGGGAGATCACTACTTACCAATTACTGTCGCAGGCTAAACAGATATGACTTGGGGAAAATTAATTTCATTTAACTAATTCAATTTAATTGACAATAATTTACTACTGCTTGAAAATAAGGGGTGGCATGGTGAGAGGCAAAGATAAGAAGGAAAACATGTGCTTCCCACTTCATAGGCTGAAATATGTGACCCTGTGATTAAGTGTCCTGTGCCATAGCAAATAAAGCTGCTCTGGCTCTGCTGACCTCAGGGAGACTTCTAAGATTAAGAGGTCTTCTAAGAGGTCTCCTCAACATTGTGTTGGGACTTGACGGTGTCTGTCCCAGCTCTCGTTTTGTGAGAACCCTGTTTTTATACTAAACCATGAGCTTTTCCATCTAATTTCTTCCCTGCTGCATTGAGGAAGAGGAGTGAGAGAGCAGTTGAGTGTGTGTCTGTCTGTCTGCCAACAGTGGTCAACACACCGCGATCCATTTTGATGCCAGTCTGTCTGGGATGGAGGTCACTTTCCTCATGGCACCCTCTAGGATGAATGCTGTGAGCTGTGGTGCTCACACCGCAGTGAGGTTTTCTCTCTCTTTCCTCCACCCTGTCCCAAAGCCAGGCATGTGTGTGTGGGATGGAAGCTAGGAGGGGATATGGAGATATTGAAGCTGACTGTGAGGTTATCCCATGCCCTATGATGTCAGGCTCAGCAAAAAAAGCTCAGGGAAAGGAGTAGGAAGATGGGATGTTAGTGATTATGGCATTTGTCTTTGCAAGTGGCCATTAACCAAGCTGAGGCTCTGCTTCTCAGGAAGCAGCTGGACATCTGCCTGCCAGTGGGATGTACTGAATGAATCCTTTATTTTGCTTTGCTTACGTGGGCAGCTTTTGTGTTGCTTAATAAACTCCATTATCTCAACCCATGAGCCTCTTTGCCTCCCTTTGAATTTTTTCTTCCCCATCCCCTGGCAAAAGGGAATGAGTGAAAGGCAGGGTGGATGCTTGGATGGTTGGACCCCAGCTGGCTGGGGTCAACCCACTACTATGTGTCATCAACATCTATAAATCATCACAAAGGTAATGTATCTGTTGAGATTTAGGGTTTATAACATTTGTAATTAAAGGCAGGGGAGCCAAGAAGGGATACAAGACCCCTTCCCCACCTGTACTGTCTCAACATTGTGTGCTGCCACATGAGAGAGCCGATATCATCCACAAACAATGGAGAACTGGGAGATGTTCAAGAAGCAATGAACAGTGCTGGTGGGGTGCAAAAGAAGGTGCTGCATGCTTTAAGCAGGCAGGAAAACTTTCCCTAGGCACATGCATTGGCATTGCTGAATTTAACCTGTGTAACCTGAGCCCAGCTCTCTGGGTTTTTATTTTTAGTGTTGTATTCCATACAGTGTCTGCCAGTTAACTGAAAAACTATTTCCTTGGTCATTTACAAAACCATCAGCTTCATGTGTCACTGCATGTTTTGTTCTCATTCTGTATTTGAGGAAAGCCACAAAAGAAAAGGAGTATGTATCTTAAAAACCTTCCCCAAATCACCTTTCTTAGGCCAATCACAGAAATGTATTCCTCCTGCACAGAAAACACATGTTGGGCTTTCCCCAGCTACCACTGCTGGGTCCAGGGAAGGGCAGTCTGCCATCCTTTCCTCTAGAAAAGACAATTCAAGCAGAGCAGAAGCCCACAAGATTGGGGAGGACCTTGCAGGACAAACAAAGCTCTCTATGTAAACAAGGAAAATTCAGCTCCCAACAAACTAAAATTAATTCCAGTGACAGCTGAAAACATTAAGCATCTTCCAAAATGATGGTGTCTAGCCACAGGCAAAAATGTCCTTTCTGGGGAATACAGTCACTCGAGTATCAGGAGAAAAGAGATGTAAAAGGTTAGTGAAATCAAAGCACATGAATTTAAAACTTCAATCATCTCACACAAATGTTTCAATAGTCCTGCAAAAGCCACCAGATTGGGTGTAGAACAAAAGGCATTCTACCATAACATTGCTGGGGAGTTGAATGGAACTACATAAATAGAAATACTTGGGTTTTCTTGGAATTTTACATAACGTTTAAGGAGCCCTATTCTCTGAAATAAGCCATTATGGACAACCTGCTTTTCTAAGCTTCTTTCCTTCAACCCATCTCCTTTGTCTTCAGTTGCCTCTGATATGTTTGAACAGACACCACATAAAGATGTGTTTAATCACATTAAAATCAAAGCCTTTTTTTAGATACAAGCAAACACTTCCAGTTAGTTCCCTACAGATCAAATACTTCAGGTTTGTATTTTATTGTTCAAATCTTCCAAGGTAAAACAGTTCCATCCAAGATTAATACCAGCAATATTTCTGGAAAAGGTTATCCTGAGTCATATTGTTGGTTGTTTTTGTATTTTTATATAACCCCCATGAGATCCTGTTGCTAAGCAGAAAGTGAAATCAATATAGGAGGCAAGCCATACCAGCCCATCTTTGAATTGCTGTAGACATTTCACTTTGTTGTAACTGCCTCTCTTTTAATAGTTTTCTCCCATAAAAATCTGACCTGACTTTGTGGCTAGTATTTTATATTTCACCATACTCTAGAATATATAAGATGTTGTGTCGTTTGGCTTAAAGGTACCATTTTGATGAAACTGCTAGGACAGCCTTCATTATTGGGTGACCTTCTCTGACTAATGAGTGAAATGGGATAATTTTTAATTAGAGATTTCTTCAGCTACTCTGCCAATATCTGTATGGATGGCTCTTCCTCCTCCAGTCAAATCACAGCAACTTTTGCCGAAATTCTACATTGTAAAAAATGCCTTATTTTCAGTTGCAAGAACCACTTAAAAGCTTGCTCTCCGCATAAAGTAGATAAACATTAATTTTTTTTTTTTTAATAGAATGCAATCAGTGAACAGTCTGCTGTGTTGTAGCTGCCAGGAAGGGTCGTGGACGTGAGTGAAGCTCTTCTTCCATGCCTCATCCTTTCTCCTTCTCGTGGGTGTGGCACAAGTGTTCTGTTCAGGCCAGCACATCAGATGTATGTTATAGCCCCAGGAATTCCGCCAGGGTAACAGGAAAGTGGATTTGCAACTCTGATTAGGAAATTGCCCTGCTGTGTGGGCTTTGCTGTGATTCGGCAATGCAGCAGCTCTCTGGCCCACGTGGTGCTGCTGGCAGAGGCGGCTGCTGCCTACTGAAGGCTCAGGTAAGCACCTGAGCCACCTTGCTGCACTGCCAAGGCCATCTCAATGCTGCCCTGTGCTCCAGAGGTGCTGCTCAGCTGGAAGATGCAGGACTTGCTGGAGGGCAGCACCGTCAGCCACCAGTGGAGCGAGTGAGGCAAAAGCAGCCAGGCCATCAGCACCAACATCTGGACCCAGGGGATGACTTTCTTCACAACCAAGAATGCGTCTGTGCAGAGGGTGTCCAGGAGGTTCAAGCTGTGATCCTTGCCACTGGAANCCCAACGTTCCTTGGGGAATTTTTTGGGAGATATTTCAGGATAATGAATTCAGGCTAATTCAGGATGGTTCCTGTGAATGGGGGGTCTCTGTTGAAGTCTATGGCAAGA
>VZTJ01003995.1:133599-213663 GCA_013397795.1 Orthonyx spaldingii | reverse complement strand
CACTGACTCCCAGTAACTCCGGGACTTCCCCTGGCGTCCCGTCCCAGCAGAGCACAGGACCGCCCCCGGCAACTTCTGAAGCAGGCGCTTCTTCCGTTGCCTGGCAACCACAGCGTGCCTCCCGGGCAGTACGGCCACGCCCGATCCGCTGTCCGAATCGGCGGAGGAGGGCGTCTGTGCAGACTCAATCATGGACGAGGGGACCTGGCCGGGCGCAGGCGGGCCGTCGGCAGGGTGCGCCCCCNGCGCAGCCGGTCCGTCGGCAGGCTGCGCCCCGGTGGGCTGGCAGAGAGCGGGTGCCAAAGGCAGCGCAGCAGGCGGGACATGGGAAATGTCCGTCATGCAAGCTGGGACATCATGGGTTAAATTCGCTGGTTGCGTTGTCATGGAAACAGCTGTCCCTGCACACCGTGGCGCTGCGGAGTGCGCAGGCGCGGTCCCGAGTTCCGAAGGCGCAAGCGCATCAATCCTGGCCACAAGCCAGGCGTACAAGACCCGGAGTTCAGCCGTTCCGCAACGAAGTGCGGCCATACCGGAACGCAGCTCAGCCACACCGGAACGGACGTCGGCCAGCTCAGCCGTGACATCCGTGCCAGGCCGAGGCGAAGGGGTCGAACTGGACAGCGTCTCCGGCCCTTGGAGGGCGGCTCGGGTGGAAATGGC
Source organism: Orthonyx spaldingii (assembly GCA_013397795.1). Taxonomy (NCBI): domain Eukaryota; kingdom Metazoa; phylum Chordata; class Aves; order Passeriformes; family Orthonychidae; genus Orthonyx; species Orthonyx spaldingii. The sequence goes on along the minus strand of VZTJ01003995.1, from coordinate 213,000 downwards.
TGCTGCAGGAAGGGTCACCGCCGGGTCCCGCGCCGCTGCTGCTTGTGGGGGGAGGGCTTCGGTCCCGCTGGGTGGGACCGCAGCTTCGCGGCAGCCGCGCCGTGTCGGCACGGGGCCAGCAAAGTACGCAGGCGCAGCAGCCGCGACCGGGAAAAACTGCGGTGCCAGTGCAATTTGCGCTGGCTCCATGGGGGCGGGGGGTGCACCGATGTCATCCCGTGCTGGAAGCGCTGGTCCCAGGCCGACTGCACGGCTCTCTGCACAGCTTCCCTCCAATTTCAACATCTCTGCCCGCTGTTCGGTACAGCTCTGGTATTTCTGAGGGACACAGCACCACACTGCATGAAACATGGGCTCAGAAGTCCTGTCCACAGTGGCAGAGCCACTTTGGGGCGTATCCGAGTCCTTCCCAGACTCCTCAGTGCTGGAGATGAAAAGGCGACACCCGGTAGCCTCATCAGACTTGCCGCTCCGGGTGTCTCGCTCCCGCAGAGGGCCCGAGAGCGACCCCCACGCCTGACATAAGTGGACTAGGTCGAGGTCGCCAGACATCACTGCCGCCCACAGTCCCTCACCAATGTTCCGCCACAGGACAGTATCTACGGTCGCGTCCCACACTTCTGGGAAACCATGCCCCCCTGCCCAGGTCAGGAGCTCCCTCGCGAGACGCCGCCTCCATTCCATCGGGGTCTCGCTCCAGGAGTCGGTGAGGAAGGACTGCAAAAGGCTGTCCCTCGGAGTTGGGGGCACCATGACGGCCCCAACTCCCCCAAGGAGCGGCGGGGGGGGGGCTGTGGGGGGGTTTTCGTGAACCAGTACCTCGGCGGCGCGTGTAGTACACGTCGGTGGTCACCAGATGTCGCAGCGAGCGGATGACAAAACACGGGAAGGCGAGGGGTCAGGTCCATAAAAGATTTCTTTATTTATTAAATTCAGCTTTTATATACAAAATGGATTCCCACCTGATTGGCTTGTGACTGCACGCCCCCCGCAACTAATTGGCCACCTCGATTCATGAGAGTTTCACTACCTTTATCTTAGTTTATATAAACAAATAGATTCTTTCTCACGAGAAAGAGGTTTCTGTGCTGTCACACCCTTACTTCGCCATTTCCAGTCCACTTTTTTCCACCCTTTGGTTCCTCCATATTTTCCATACACCAGATCATTTCATAGTTGAAATTCTAGGCCAGTGGGGGGAGAAAAAAGGACATGTAACAATAATGTCAGCTCTTACACCTCTCAGCCTCCAGTAATTCATATACATTGACAATTTATGTGATGTTCCACAGAACAAAAAAGTAATGGAAAAATTGTGGAAGTTGGTAAAGAGACCTTGGAGTTATTGAGGTTATAAAGAAACCTGTATGAATTGTTTTTCTTGGTCTCTCATTGTTAAGTACTTTTTGTTTCAGTACAAGAAACAGTTCTAGTGGACTGGAAGAGACCAAATAAGAGGGACCAAGGGAAATATTTGCAGAGATCTGTAGCACAGAGTGCAAGAGTTGGGAACAAATGGACAGGTAAGTCTGAGAAAGATGCAGCAATAAAGTCTCCTGATTTACGACCTTCTGATTTACAGAAGTAAATAAATAATAAATAATAATAATAAAAAAAGGTGTAATAGTGTTTAGGCACACTGTACAGGATTAATTCCTCTTCCCTGTTCCACATTATGTCTTCCAAAATACAGCCAACATTTTTCTGTTTTCTCTGAAAGGTAAAGATAGTCCCTATCCCTTTTAACAAGACCATATTTTCTCCTTTTCCCTTTTCATGCTGCCCTGCAGGTGGACAGTATGGGTCAGCTGTGAGAAACACGATGTTCTGAAATTAGGAAAAACCCTCACAGCAATTCCCAGAGCTTTTGTGAAAGGTGCATCCAAATCCTGCAATTTATTTACTGCAACTTTAACAACAATTAATATTAACAGCTGGATGCTGAATATTAGCTGTTCTTCTGACAGACCGAATTATAACTATATTTTCTAGGAATGCTGCTTTCCTTCCTGATGGATTTCATTTCTTTGAAAACCACCACAGTGTTTTTAAAACACGAAGTGCAGGCAGTATTCTAATATATTCCTGTACGAAGCAAACAGCCACCAGAGCAGGCACGGAACTCACCATGGGATCAGGTGGGTCACAGGTCTCAGCTACTCACAGTGACCTGGCTGAAACACAAAATTCTATTGAGGCTGAGGTGTCTGACAGCAAACGATGTCTCACAGCAGCTTTACAAGCCCTGAAAAGGAGGGTAAGGTAGGGAGGGAGAAAGGACAACGGGAAGATATTGCTGCAACAACCTCTCTAGCTGGTGGTTTTCCAGGAAATGCCTTTCTCCTGGGGTTTGCCACGGCTCTCCCCTGGCAGAGCCCCCAGAGCACAGGTACACTGGCACCTTGCTGCTTCCTTGGCAGCTCACGGGGTTTTGTGGCACATCCCCTCTTTGAGACCAGAGTGAGGCATATTGGGGGGAGGCTGCAATCTCCAGGTTATGTGAAGGAAAGAACATTGAATGATGATGTATTAAAATGTAAGCAGGTATCATAGTATTTTTAATACTAATACTAATACTACTACTAATAATAATCTGTTTGATGTGTTGTCAGTATTTCCTCCTGCTGCTGCATGACTACTGATTCTGAAACGATGCCAAAGCAGCATGGCTGTCCCTTGGATGTAAAGACTTCTCTTCAAAACACAGAGAGAAATCTCTCTGAGACATGCAGTGCTTTAGAAAACTAAATTCCGCTCCCTGTAGTTACAGCTGAACCTTTCTAGTTGCTAGGTCAGTTCTGTCAACCTCTTGACCTTAATAACTGCTCTTGTGTACCTCAAAGAATGAGGAGACCATGCTAACATTTATTTGTTTTCCAATATTAAAAATTTCCCAAAGACTGTAAGTGAACAAAAGAATTGTTTAGAGACAGATTCTGAAGAGTTTAGTCTTTGTAAACACCGTCCAAAGAACCTTACAACATATCATTTGCTCAACTAGTATATTTTGAGTTTTGCCAGGAAAATGCAGTGGTGGATGGAGTAAAACTGCCAGTAGTAGAATGTATGTGGGACTAAGGTATGCACAAACAAGATCCAGACTTGATACAAGGTATTCATAATGAGGTAATTAATTTTTATTATCTTTAATTATAGCAGTTCTAGATTGTTTGTCCAAAGAGCAAGAACTGAGTGATATTTGACCTGTGATTTTGCATGCCATGAATAACTGTGCTCTTTACTTTATTTACCTTATTGCATGAGGAGTCAGGGTTGGAACCGAGTTGTCATACAGTGATTGGGATAATTTTCAACATCTGTGTTTGTAAAATTTTGGTGCAAAATAGATCAAAGTGTATATATGTGAGCTCTAATCAAAAGTTATAATTTATGCCACTTTTCTATGAGGTGTATTTATTTCAAAGTCTTTAAATAATATTCATGCCATCAGGAATTATAAAGGTAATGGACATCAGTATTATTTAAACTGTTGTATTCTCATCTGCTGTGTCTCAGTGGGAATGTTGAGTGCCACACAAGAGCTATAATTGAGAAATCCCTTGCTCTCTGTGACTATGATTGCTATTATGATTGGAATAATTTGCGTTTTTATGAAGACACTATTCTGTCTTCAGGCATCCATGACTGTGCTGGATGTTTTGAAGATCATTTGAAAAGCCACATAGAAATTATTTGCTTTTAGTAGAATGGCTCTTTCCTTACAAGCAAAAACAAATTTGGTTCAAAGGAAATAACAAAAGGCTCATAAGTATCCCAAGAAGGAGCTGTTGGTAAACAGTATCTCCAGAAAATTATTCCTTCTCAAAAGCCTGCAAAGATGCTTTACTAAAACCTTCTCTTGCAGACATACTAAGATCCTTGCAGCCTTAGCAAGCAATGAAATTACTGGTAGAGTTAGAACCTTCCAACCAGGTCACCTCACCTCTCTGTTCTCCTTGTAAGTGCCTAACAACCTCCGGATTTTTTCACTCTGGAAGCCTGAGCCTCTGACCGTGTGGCCTCCACCTGGTTCAAATATAGCTTAGATTCTGGCTTAATGGAAGCAATGAATTAGTGGTGCCACCCTGTAGCTGTCACTCTCTGTCGTCAGGAACACCACTTTTTAAGAAAGCAGACAGAAATCATACAGCTGAGGCTTTGCTGCCCCTTTCACCCCGCTAAACTCGCAGTAAGCAATATTTTGTTCTGCACTTGGACTATGTCGAGAAGACAGTGATTAAACTTGAGAGAAGTTTTATCCTTGCCTGTGACTAAGTGCCAAAATATGGCTCCCCATTACCCTGCAACTGTATGTACACATACAGAGGAAATGCACGTGTGAATGGAAATTGTACACCTCTGACTAATGGCAAACGGTATTTACAGAATTTTTCAGTTTCATAACGGAGGGAATTGACCACCTTGGAGCCTGCAGAGTAACAGAGTCAAAACAGCCAATGCATACCAGCTGGCACTTATCTGTTGTCTTTAAAGCTAATATTAGAGACCTAAAAATTCCCAGGTATTTCATGCAATCTGAGAGTTTTATGTACAACCCTAACAATTTCTGTTGGGCCATTCTCTTTCTTTTTGCAGAGGAAGACCATGTAGAAAGAACTCTTCTAATACTGCCTCAGAACTTTCTTAATGTAATGTGTCCCAAGTGAATGTCTTAATACTGCTTTGACCAAGTTAACTTAAGTGTGTGGATTTCAGAGAATTAATTAAATTAACTGCAGTGTCCAAATGCAGTGTCCATTCTAAGCCTTGCCTGCATCAGACTTACCAAAACAGCTTGCATAGCTGGGAACTGGCAATATTCACTACCTTTACCTTTTTCACAGAAGCACTTCAAATCATGATTAATCAAAATTCATGTACGAATTTAAGGCACAAAGCACTCTCAGAATTAAAGGCTGTAAGACAACTGATTTCTGAGCAACTATAACAAAGCACATTGGTTCATCTATAGTGAAGTCTTCAGACACGTAATAGACTAAATGACACTTTTTTTCCCCCCACTAATTTTATTACAGCATTGTTCTTCATGCCCTGTATAATTAAAATTCTGTCATCATCTCCATTATGAACCTCTATTTTTGCTGGTTTATAACCTTGTCCATAATTTACTCTGAAAGGGAGGCTGTGGTTTGGGATTTTGTCACAATCAGGGGTTCTTCTTGCACTGACTAAAAATAAACGCTAAGATTTTCAGAAGTGATTAATCAATTGCACCCTCTGGTTTAAACTGGTGGAAGGGTTATGAATCTCCAAGGGTGAGCAGAAGAATCTGTCTTTTCTGCAAAACAAGCCTCATTGGGAACCCATTTTAAAATTGTTGCTCTCGTCTAATGAACAGAGTAAGTTTGTTCCTTTTTTTGAAACTCAGGCATCAGCAGAAATACAGAATTTGGTGTCAGATGCTCACTGCAATATTCTGATATGAAGGACCCTTCTCTTTCCAAGCAGAATTTGCCATCATTGGCTTTTTGTATTTAAAAGCAAGGACAAAGTCTGAGAGAAAATATATCCCAGGCATAGCAGTTAATTTAAATATGAAATACTAGTACTTCATATTTCTTCTGCACATATAGATATACAGATTAAAGACTTCCTAAATTAACACTGACACAAACAGATAGAAATGGTATGAAAATGCAGTCTGGCTATTTTATGATTGTTTCTTGCACGACTACTGATTTTGTAATGGTGTATTGCAAAGCCTTATAATGATTCAATAGAACTGCAATTGGTCCTTGTAGGCCTGTATGTTACAATCTTCTTAGGCAATGAAATCCGAAACTTTTATGCAAAGGACACAATCTGCTGTCTCTCGTGATCATGACAAAGGTATAAAATGTCCATTCTTTTGTAGACCATGACATTTTAAAATGCTTCTGATTTTCTGTGACTGTGTTTATCCTCCCATATCTCAATAACACTAAATGGTGCCATTATTTTAAATCACAGCTCCAAGTCATCCCTTTTCTAATGGGAATTGAGTTAGATCCAAAATAACAGTATTCCTATTCTTCAGAGAGTTTGCGGGGTCAGTTTAACTTCACACCTTTTTTACACCCATTCAGTTGCTTTACTCTCTTTCAGCCTCAAATCAGAAGTTTTTCTGAAATCTGAGCTGCAGTGGATCACAAATGATCACCATGGCCATAATTATTTTCTGTAAAGGTAAAAGAGGGAAAACAGTGATAATGGTGAGGAAAACATGGAGAAATAAGAGGAGGAGGAAGGGAACCTCTGCTGTTCTCTAGTCCTGCCTGCATTTGAATGGAGGAAATTCATATCCATTTGGATGTCCTCACTGTATTGCCTGCTCCTGACATAATCTGCTTTGCTGCATATCGTGGAGAGTTGTAAAAAGGGCAGATATACCAGGCAAAGAGGTACTAATTAAGGAGAGTCATATTTAGAATAGAACTTTATGCTGTTAATCCAACTGAGCACTTGAGGATGTGTCTGGGTCACCCAGTTTTGAGAGGTAGGTATGCATGTGTTCAACATTTGGCACACATTTTCCTGAGTATATGGGGTTTTTTTTTTACAAGGTTTTTGAGCTTTTATGGCTTAAGAACTGCATAAATTCTTTTTTTTTTGAGTTGGCTATGGAATGAAAAAGCAATCACAAAGAAACTGTGAATTAAAATAAAATACCTGCCTTGTTGAAAGGGAATCCTTGAGTTCTCAGTCCCGTGGTGACCTGGGATGTGCACTGTCCATCCTGTCATGCACCTGAACTCTGACAGCAGGTGAAAGGCTCACAGGGAGGTCATCTGAAGAGGGGAGCAGTAGGACACTTTTCTGTAGGCCTGGCAAAAGAGGAGTGCCTGGTTTGGAGAGATGGAGCAGCACCTACAAGGAGTTTAAGGTTAGGTGTGTTTGGTCACCTGCCTCTGGCTGCCACTTCAGAAGGATCCTGAACATTGCAGGCATTGATTTAAGTCTGTGGCTCTTGCAGATGAAAGAGTCTCAGGCACATTTTTAGCAGAAATATAAAAATGTTGACATCTTTTTTCTTTCTTGCCTGCTCCATATATTATGTTGCTAATAGATGCCTCTCCCGAATTTCAGACAGTAAAAATAATTACCACAATTTCTCTTTTGCCTCTCCCCCTTCCCTTCTGATGGCTTCTGAGTCGCTTTGAATGAAGGCTTGGCTGCATAACCAGACCTGCATAAATCACATCAGCCCCTGTGTCTGTGTATGGAATAGCAGCACATGAAGGTCTCCTACACACAAGAGAGGATTAAGAACAGATTAAGCACATTGGTCCTGCCATTCCCCCAGTGTGTGCTTGATCTAACTATTCCACTATACACTTGGCACATTTGTGATTAAAGCCTGTGTAACAGATGAACATATTGTAAGCAGATAGAAAGAAAGCAGCTATTAAAATTAGTTTGAATTACTTCTCTTGCTGGGGGAAAAAAAAAAAAAGAAAAAAGAAATCCACAAAACAAACTCCTTTCAAACCAGATCTTTTATCTTGAATTCTAGCAGCAATCAGAAGTATTTCTAAATATCATGTCTTCCCAAACAAGAAATTTGAAGGAAAGAGCACTGTAAGAACCTCAAAGAAGACAAAATGAGACAGGGAAATTATTCCTTCTGGGACTAAAAACCAAGTTTGGTGATCAAAGGCAGGTCTTCCAATGAGTTTGTTCTGTAAGATTTTCAGTCTGTGGGAGTAGAGGGAGCTCAATATCCCACAGGATGTTCCAAATCGGTCAGGATTAGCCCTCTGGGTCTAGAAGAGTGACTGTAGTTCCTATTGTTGTAGGAAGATGGTCTAGAATTACAAAATTTGAATTTTCTGTGTTGCCACTCCTACACTGAACAGACAAGACTAGTATTTTCCTTGCATGTACATCACCAGCTTGAAAATTTGTCCTTGGGTAGCAAGCTGGCCTAAATTCCAGATCCCAACAATACTGTGGATAGCAGTAAAATAAAATTTTCATTTTACTGCTTATCCTCCAATACAATCCTGACATTATCAGCAGCATGCCTCTGTGGCATGAAGGTTAACTGCATTCTGGCTCTATTTGTAAGAATGCAGTGAGGTGAGTGAAGCAAGGGCTTATTCTCCTCTATTCAGCACGTGGAAGTCTGCATCTGCTATGGGTTCCCAGTCCAAGGAATTGGTGGCCAAATGGGACGAGCCCAGGAAGGGCCATTGCGTGTCCTGGGGAAGGCAGCAGATCCAGAACAAGGATGGCCTGGAGTGCCTGGGCTCGTTCGGTTTGGATTTACCTGACTCCACCTGCCTAAGGAGTGGTGGCAGAGAAGCTGGGGCCAGAGATGCACAGTGAGAGGGCAGGAAAGAGCAGCCACAGGCTCCAGCATGGGAAATTCTTATGCATCTCCTGGAGGCTGTGCAACCCCATCCCAGGGGAATGTTAGGCATCACAGGTCATTGACAGCCTCACCTCATTTCAGCATCAATCAAACCTCAGGTTCCTTTGTTTCCAGTGGTCAGACAGAGATCACTTCCTACCCAAACTGTGTATGAAGCTTTTGCTCTCATTTACACTGTCAGGCAATCAAAAATTTTGGCCACTTAATTATTGCAATATTAAAGGAAATAAGTCTTCATACTGTGGGCTAGGATTTTTTTCCAGGTATTTTTCTCCATTTTTTCCTGCCCCAACCCTGACTTCATGGTCTCTCTACAGTGTTGAAAACACAAGGACAACTAATCAGCTATTAATGGCAGAATAAATTCACTGGGTTTTTTCAGAAAGAGAATTACACATTGTTTTCATATTTCTAATTGTGTTATTAATGTTCAACTTTGAGGTCATAGGATCTTTATTTGTTGGTTGAAAGGTTGTTTGGGGCTTTTTCTTTTAATTTGGGGGGGGTTTTTTCTGCCAAATGCTATATTCTGACACTAAAGAAAAGTACCAGGAAATTTACATTTCCATCATTTCAATTGTTTGATACCTCTTCAACCTCACTGCCATTTTTTTTTTTTTTTTGCTTCATATGCCAGCTATTAAATACACTTGCAAAGGGAGTGTAAATTCTGTCTGTGGAAACCCCTTTCCAGAAAAATATGCTATCCAGGTGCTACAGAAGTTTATGGTTCAGTGCAAATTATTAAAACCAGAAAGTTACTTTATTGCTTTGACAGTCTTGAAGTTGTTAATACCCAGAAAAAAAAATGCAAGAGAGATTTCAAATGGAGTTACACGGTGCAAACTAAATTCTAAACCTGATCAGATGGGATATTTGGGAGGTAACCATTCTAAATCCCCCTTTCCCTGTTGTTTTAAGAGCTTAATGGTCTGGAGAAGACAGCTAAAGTGATTGACAGATGTATCAACATCAGAGAATATATCCACATCCTCTTCTATTACATCAATCCTACAGAATTAGTTACGGTAATTCAGCTTTTAATTGTGATACTTAGGAGGCTGTAGCAAAATACTTTAGTGAGTGCTATGGATATGAAAAATAGAAGAAAATAAAATTATTAAGATTGTTGTGAGCACTATGAGCATTGTGCAAGCATTCGTTGCCTCCCAAAAACCAGGAAAACAGCAGTGAATTTGAACTGCTACATTTAAATCTGGTTTTGGCTGGGTTTTTTTTAACAGATAAGAAAGTTCTAATATTAAATAAAAATGAACCTTGTCTCACCATCTGAACTGAGACTCAGAATAACAATAAAAAGCCCACATGAATTCATTAGGAAGGAGGCTGAGTAAAATTCCCTGACAAAATAGACACTCTTCACCTTGTATCTTTCTAATACACTCAATGAACAGTTGCAACTAAAAGATAAGCGTAGGCTTATCCCAAAATCTGCTTTTGTTATCCTCCTCTTTTCACAAAGCTTAGTGCTCCCTTCTTTTATTTTCCGCTTACTGTGTTGTTCACATAAACAGGAACTAAAAAATGAAGACACCCGCCTTCTCGAGCTGTATTGTGGCAAACGATGTTCTCTCTTCCTGAAAATAGCATTTATACCGAAAAACATCTTGTTTTTCTTCACCTTAGCTCATAAAACCTGTGTGCACTAGGTTAATATGACCTTTAGTGAAGTGACTAAAGAGAGTGGTAAGGACGAGGACTAGGAGGGAATAGCAGGGAATGTAGCTAAGGACTGCAGCTATGTGTGAAGCCTCCAGGTCCTTTCACATTTTTTTCAATTTAAGAAATGCTCAATCCCTCTATTGAAATTCTTGTATGCACCACAGCACTAAAATGGTTGTGGTACTTTGAAGTTTGACTTAATTAATATGACTATAATTTGCTTGCAAGCAAATACTAGCATTGATAGCTAAAACTACACAGAGAGCAATATCTAGAAGATGCTTTGAGACATCTTTTTTTGTTACTCTTTTCATCCTTCTAAAAAGAATCTTCTGGTCACCCCCAAATTACAGGCTTCAGAAAGTAAAATTGCTTAATTTCTTGATGGCTAATCTTTTTCCTGGACTTTCAAACGATAATAAGGCTTTATTTATGAATTACCATATCTTGTATGTCTGGCAAAAGCAGAAAAAGAGCCCCATGTGTCCTTCTGTGGGTTCTGCAGCACACCCAATTAAGACATCATTGTTTGCACACTCTTTCTCATAAAATCTTATCTTACAGTTCTAATTTAAATGACCACCACTTAAAAAAACACTAAAGGAAGCTTTCAAATTACACTGATTAAGCTGACAAGCTTGCTTATTACATTATTTTGGCAATATTTCTTTTTATTTGAAGAGCACTGCGAGGCAGCACCTCCTGGGGAGCAGGCAGGAGCTGCTGTCTAGAGGAGCCATGAGAAGTCAGCATTGCAGGGTGTTGAGGGCTGAGCTACCTCCACAGCTCAGAAAAGGAACTGTGACTCAGCCCCATCTCCTTCCTTGCTACTTTTAGCTTAGGGGAAGAGTGTAAAGTAGCTCCTCTTATTGTCCTTCCTGGAGACGATTTTTGTCCCTTTTGGTAAGCAGTGTGGGATGGCAGTTTATTGCTGCCATAAACAAGTGCTTCTCAGCTGACAAAAAACACTCCTTCACTGAACACAAAGTAAGCCTGTTTCTAACTTAAGTTCCCATGAAAGGTAATTTTTTAAAAGGACTAATATTTCATTTCCCTTGGCTGTTTTGCTAATAATGCCATTTGATGGAGTAAATAGACTCCTTCAAAATTTTCATTGAAACAGAAGAAACTTTCCTTCCACAGCCTGTATTTAATAACTGTTCTGCCCCCTTAAGATGTCATTTAGTGTCATTTACAGTCTGCTGCTCAAATCCCCTGGAAATAGTAAAGCAGGGTTTGGATATTTACTTTTCACTGGTTTTAAATAAAGCCTTGCTTAATCCCTAAGTGAAAGACTCGACCTTCTCCTTGAGGAAAAGGAGTTAATAATAACTGTGAACGCATAACTTCTGTGTCACTTAAAAAGATCTTCACTGCTTGCCTTGGCACCTTCACTATTTCTCTTGCTGTAGGTGTGTAACGGGTGTGGAAAAACATTTGCCAGTCAGCCAGACTGCTACATGATTTGACTGCAAGTAGTCTAAACCAAAGATATTTAATTTTTGTGGCAACAGATAGCAACCACCACAAACTAGAAGCTCTTCATTGTGTATGTGTTTTGAGCTAAGTCTCTCACCCCGGGAAGATCAGGACACAGTCAGTGGCTCAGATCGATTAAACACATTTCATTTGGAAGAGGTGTCACAGTGCCTCTCCTTTCCCAGCCTAACAGAACAGTTGGCAACCTTTCAGTGACATAAAGAGATCTTTTGAAACTCATGCACCCAGTTAAACTCCCAACATCTTTGTTTTAAAGGAATCATGTTATAAAAGAGAATAGGGTGCACATGGTTTCCTGTTTTCCCTCTGATTCCTCTTACTCCACAACAATTCCATCTGCAAACACATTTTGATAACTAACACATTTTCATATTACCTCAAGCAGAGGGGAACCAGCATTCTTTACGACCTTGGGTTTGCTTTTGGCACTTACATTACTGAGGAAATGCTCATTAGAACTCCAGTCAACACATCCCACTCTTCCCCAGCCTAAAGTCATTAAACTTTAACACAGAGGCACATTTCCCAGAAACAGTATTATGACTAGATATCTAATGTAAATTGAAAATAGAAGAGCTGGATTCAAAAATTCATGTTAAAGAAACCTCAGCATGAAACGATAGCCAATAAGGAAAGTAATTTACTAAAATTAGCCAAGACCCTGTATGCATTCCTGTTCGGTGGCTGATTTTACAAGTACCAAAATGAGAAAGGGAGCCATAGCTACAATGCAAAATAACCCTGTCCCATGGAGACTGAGTAAAAGCAGGAGGATTTGTTTGTGTGTGTGGGCCCAAAATCATTATTTAGGGACAGCTCCAGCTGGCTTCAAAGTGTTTCACATCTAAGCAGTGGAAGGCATGCCTATATTTATTATATTTATTTATTTTTATATAGCTGTGTCATGGAGTGCTCTATAGAGTGGCTATAAAGAGTAAGTTGATAGAGTTGAAAAAATTAACATTAGTGGGATGAAGAGAATTAAGAACAGCAGAGAGGGGAGAAGACAAGGATATGTTTAGGAATGGGTTAGAGAGACAATGAGGTGGAAAGAAAGAGGGAGGCTTCTTTCAGCTAGTACACATCAGGAAGGAATGAGCTAACAGCAGTAAGAGATCTGATGTGACAAAGCAGATAAAATGATGCAGAAAATAGAGAATGAAAGGGAGGATATAGATGGAGACAGACCCAGGGAGAAACAGGAGAATCACCCCAGAGAAGTATGGAAACAAAAGGTTAGAACTGAGTGGGGTTTGGTACGTCTCTGAAGCTCTCCCTTAAAAGAACTGCTCTTAAAAGCACCTTCTTTAAACGGGCCAAGGCCACATCCTGATCTAATTCTCACTTCTTCTCATGTGTAATTTCCACTGAAACTCATGGAACTCTATGCTTACAAATTATCAAAAATAGATCTGAAGACTTTATGAAGTCACAAGAAATATTTTGAATTTGTAAAACTGAGACTACAATTATCTGTTCACTTGTTTCTCAAGGAAAAGGAAACAAAACATCTAAAAACTTTATTGATACTCTAAAAGAAATGAGTACAAAAGGCAAAAGTAAAGCAGTTTCTTTTAAGTAATTCTTTCATTGAATTATGTTCATTCCTGAAGCCTCCATTATCTGCCAATTCAGATGATTTTTGGAAGCATTTCTGTCGGGGTTGCTCAGCCCACCCCGGAACGTTGGTGGGATAACTCAGCTGTGTGAGACCACTCCCTGGAAAATGAAGTGGTTTCTCCCTGTGTAACCTTACCTGGATATGTTAATTGCAACCTGTCCCCCTATCTTATCATTTGCTCTCTCTGTATCCCCCCGCCTCCCTCTCCTCCCCTGTGCCCATTGCCCCCTGGCCAGACCCTATAAAAAGGGTCTCCCAAGGCCATTCGGCCTCTTTCGCCACTGGACCCCTTCAGGAATAAAGTGCTCTGGAACTCCATGCGACTGAGCCCTCTGATTCACCCTGGTAACGCTTTAGCCATCTACCTGGGGGAGGTGGATACTCGCCAGAACACCGGCTGGGGTAGAGGACAGAATTATCTGCACCAGTACCCGGCAGTACTGGCCAGTGGGGTCTTTCAGAATCTCCAAGACCCTCCTGGTGAACGCAGAAGTTCCACCCGCCCCACACCCCCCCAGGGACAGCACTACATTCCTATATGCAAATAACATCGAGTAGAAATCCCAATGCCTGTATTACTAAGCAAATGATTCAGGGCCAAGCTACAAGCACAGTCTTCCCAAGCTTGTCCTTCATGTACCTTTAGGTTTGCAGCGTTAGGATTGAGGCTGGAGCCCGGGTGTCTGGAGGAATTCGGGTGCTGAGCACCCTGGTGCTTCTGTCACTCTCACAAACTTGCCAGCAGACTGTCAGGTCACTTCAGGGTTTGCATCAGCCTTCCTGCCCCAAAATAAAACATGGGTCTAGATAACTAGTTCCTCCCACCAGTGCAAATATAACCCTTAAACCCCCACATTAACTGTGTGGCAACACGCTTTACAATTTTCTTCTAAGCATTGTAATTAAAAAGATTCAGCACTTGTTTAATCTGACATAACACATTCAGCAAAGTAAAACAGCATGGGCACATCTGTATATTTGCATACTAAAAAAGTCTAAAAATACTTATATAAAAGACAAAAGGTTGCTTTTGAATACATGACCCAATCCTAGCTTCAATTACACATTTCAGCATAGGGTATTATGATCTTGTTTTTAGCTACATATGTGTGACTATCTAATTACAAAGCAGTGTTTTTAAACAAATGGCCTGATTCTAGCATTCACAAAGGGCCACATGAGGACTAACACTGCTGAACAGAGTGGAACTGAGCTGGAGCAAAAGCTTCCTGGAATAAGAATCTGGCTTAAACTTTATTTTGTCTGCTTCTCTGTATCTGGAAGAAAAATATGGTAAAATCCAGGTTGGAAATATCAAAATGGTCTTGGGGAAATATACCATTAATAGTTAAAATATAATTCTTGACTGCAAGGAGCAAATGATGATAGCGTAGTTAGGCCTCTCAGTCTGTTACATGGAATGTCTAACAAATATTCATTTCAGTATAAACAAGATTGCACAGTCTTGCACATGATTGTATAAACAGTATAAACAAGATTGTGCACATGAATTTGCACAATCAGATGTGTACAGAACTGTTTAAGTTCATAAGATGTGTGTTAAATAATTTATTCGTTTAAAAGATGTAAAACAATCATATTACTCTGTCAGTGTCTAGTAACCTAGACATCTGAATGTGCCAGTTTTTCATCTCACAACCTCTGATCTAAGGAATAGTTGTGCCTATTGTAATGTATTCTTGAGATGGACATCTAAGTGTCTAGCCCAAGAGAGGACCTCAGTACAGCTATAAATGCAAATCACCCTCTTTCCTGAGAACCTGACAAAGTAAAGCACATTGCAAATATTTAAATAAAGAGTTTGGGGCTTTTTTTTTCCCATGTGTTTTCTCTTTTCACTTTCATCTGTAACGTATCCACTTTTGACTGCAGCATATCTGAAGTTCCTTTATTATTTATGAATATCAGTGAGTTGAGAGTGTCTCTGGGGAGGGAGGGAGAGAATCAAGAGCCTAACATTTGAAGTACATCCTTCACGTTCGAGATTACAGCGGATGACTCACAGCAGGTGAACCACATGGTTAATGTCTGGCAGCCGAGAGCATTTTTTATTACCTGAGCTCTCATGAGAGTGTGGGAGGGAGCATTGTGCATCAGGGCTACCTACAACATGCATCCAGCCTTCAGACCGTGATTTTTCCTTCACAAGGACTAAAACCTGGATGCCTCATGTGATCCCAGGGCTGTACCTGTTCTGCTGTGAGAGGTTTTTGGCAAATAGGAATCTGAAAACTCTCCCAGGGACACCTGGATCTTTTCAGTTTGCCTGTCTGTCATTTCTGAAGCATCACTGGGTTTATTCTTTTGACTCTCACCCTAAATTGGCAGTCTTAAAGATCTATTTAAATATGTTACTTGGAGATTTCAAGATAAAAAGCACAGGCCTACTCTAAGGCCTGCTAAAGTCAGCATGAATCCTGCCATTAATATCAACAGACTTCAGATCAGGACCTAAAAATATTATTCCCATTTGCTTTTCCTTTTTATTAAAGGACTTTTTCAAGCAAAACACTTTGGCTTATGCTTAATTTTAAGTATATAAAAATCTTTAAACTCTTGCAGCTTGAACTCATTGTGCTTGGTCTAGCATTCCTTCCTTTCTGTTCCATGATTTGGTGAACTACTGGGGCTGCATTGAAAGAGATGGTTTGAAGCAGCTCCCTGTGTACAAGCATCCATTTGTGCATACGCTAATAGACTTACAGACCAAGCACTACTTCTTGAGCTTCTTATGAATTTTCTCAGTACCAGGATTATGAAAGTGTTGACTCTTGAGATTATTGGCAGAAAAGGGAGATAAAGTTCAAAAATCACCTTAAGAGATTTAAATATGAATGTCCATAGAGGAGTATATTATTTATCATTGAAAAGAAGTAAAAACAGGTTTCATTTTAAATAAGAAGTAAAGTTATAATGGGTATTCTTTGCAGTGGAGCTTATTCTTAATAACTGAAAAGAAAATTACATTCAGATGGTTTAGCTTTTTTTTTCCCCTAATGGCTGTGATCAATGAAGCTGCTTTTCAAATAAGATATGCTTAATAAAAGCTTCTTGTCAAGAATGAACTGATGTTAATGGCATTGGTGTCATTGTTTTTCTAGATGATCAAAGCTTTCTGACAGAGGAAAAATGTTTACAAGGTTTCAGGAGGAAGTCAGGAATGGAGTTTTTCAAAGTCTAGACAGATTTACTAGAATATATAATACTGAATATATAATGAAATAAGTTGTGGTTGTAGGCTGTTCTTTAATGGCAGTTCAACTTTAAAAATGAACTTTTAGATTTATTTAGGTAATCCAGTGTTTTAATAGAGTATATATTAATGAAGACAAGTGAATATGAAGTTTCCACACTGAAAGTGATACATAGTATTACATTGTCAATATCTCTAATTAAAATAGCAGATTATTTAGCAGTCACTAGAAAAGGAGTATATTCTTATCTGTGCATGGTAAATCTCATGATACCTCTCCAACAGACAGGAAAATTAATGCACGTATTTGTAATGTACTCAGAGAAAATCAGAGGCAGAGCTCTCAACAACTACCAGGAATACTTCCAGAATATATTTCTGTATGTTCTAAGAGGAATAGAACAATATCTTCCGAGTTTATATCCATAGTTAAAACACGTGAGCAAGATGTATAGAATCAATAGTCCCAAAAAATGTCAGTCATAGTTCAGCAAAAAATTGTTTTCTGATTTAAACAGATGTGCTCATGTAATACCAGAGGGCATTCTTTACACTGAGCGCCTATGAAATTGTCAAATGTTTTGAGTAACTTCTTTGAACATAAATCCTCTGTCACTACTCTAAATGGCTACAGTTGTACCTCAAGCTAATAGCACTCTTGCCCACAAATGGACTGAATGAAAAATATATTAAAGGACATTATGAAGTCCAACTTTTAATTTAGTTTCTTTGGATGACTCATGATAATTTGAAGTCTTTAAATCAAAAGTAGATAGTGTTCTAAAAGACATTATAGCTCAACAATTATGAGCAAAAAGTAAGAACTCCTGGGTGATGTTCTTTGGCCTGTGGGAGGCATGAAGTTGGAGTAGATGATGGTAATTGCTCCTTTAGCTGCCACATCTATTAATCTAATGTACCTTTTCCACAATCCTAAGGGGAAGGAAGAATAGATGGTTATCAAGGAACAGTGGTTTCTGTTAATGCAGCCTTCTAGCTACCATTTCTGACAGCAGCTCTCTGCACAGACATCACCACTCTGCTCTTTTCCATCAAGCATGGAAGTGATTAAAAACTTTTAGAAGCACTTGTATAAGGCGATATTCAAGATATTGACTTTAGCTCAATTATAGTTACGGTAAACTACACCCCAATATCACTCAATCTTTTCATTTTACAACTCATCCTAAAAGTCATTTTGCTGAAGGAAGCAGGCTTTATAGTGCTGGTGATTTATTCAAAGGAACTCATTCTCAGTCCCTTGGGGCTGTCTTCAAGCATATTTCCCTAATCAATTTCATGTTTCATGTTTTTCATTCCATTTCAAATCTTTCTCTCTCTTTACATCTCTCATCAGGAAAGGATCAAATTTTCTCACCTTGAAACAAGCTTGTTCTACCCTTTGGAGCAATCATGAGAGGTAGAGATGCATCGTTTAGATATTCATACAGATAATCAAGAAGGTAATTGCCAGATCAGCTGCCACTGCAGATTTATCTTCAAATGCAATCTTAATTCAAAAAGAAGGGACTCCCTGACCTCTTCAAAATTAATAGCATCCAAAATCCACTTAGAAACTCCTCAGTCTTCGTGTAGGGATTTCTCAAATTTCAGCCTTTCTAGAAAAACAGGTAATATTCAATTTCCTTCCTCCCACTCATTCTTAAATCTTTGGAACTGAACGTGAAAGCATTTCGAAGTCATTCCATTTCAGTCCTATCTGAATTTCTGCCTCTGGTTTCTGCACTGCTTAACCTTCACTTCTTGAATTTCTCACTTTACTATGGATCAAGTGTCCCACAAAATGTGCCATTAAAGAGCATAATCAATTTAGGTGATGGAGATGTGGCTGTTGCAGCCACATGAATTTCTAGACAGTATTCCTGCTGTAGAGCTTCACTTCCAGGGAATTCATCTTTTATGAAACATGAATACTGTGATGGGGTATATAGCCACATTTCTAACTCTTGCTTGTGAGTGTATCTTTTATCTAAGGATATTTAACTTTTTATTATAAATGTATCTATTCTGACTTAATTTCTTCCTTTCCTCTTCTGTGCCCCTTACTCAAAACCTTCTGTAGGAAATTTTGTATAACCTCCTGTTTCTCTCCGCTCCATTGAAAACTGTCTTCCTCCCAGCATCCCATAATAAGTCCTATATCCCTTTAGGCAGTAACCCCTTCTCCTTTTCCTGCTGTTCTGGAGAGAATTTCATCACTTGGGCCACCTTGGTGGGTTTCAGGCTGGGATAACCATTCTGTTCAGGGCGTGGCTGTGTGGCCCCTGCAAGGTGTTCTTCATTCCCCACTATCAGCTGCCCTGGCTTTCTCCACCTGTGGTCACTTCCAGCACCTGTGTAGTGCCTTTATGTTTAATATGATTAAAGCCTGTAGTTGAATAACCCAACATCAAGCAAATTTAATTTAGTACTCTGTAGCAGTGACCCAGTCAGTGGCTGTGGTCACAGGAAACAATGGACAATCCGCCACACCTACCTTCTGCAGGTGTGTTAATGAAGAAGCAAGATGGTCAAACTATTCCCCTCAGAGCAGTGAATCTGAGGGGGATGGGGAAGACAGGCATTGATAGTTTCCCGCCGTTCACAAGTGTCAGTCAGATTCCATCTCCTCCCCCGTCCCCCTTCACAGTTATTTTAATATTCATCAGTTGCTCGAAAGTTCTGTTATCGTGTTCTGTTGATTGGTTATATTAATATATTCCACCCCTTTGTTTCCCCATTGGATGTTCCCCGATCATGTTTTGTTTTTCTATTGGTTTATTCCCCTATTTCTCCCCTTAGACTGCCCCTTTTTCTCGCCCCTGCACACCCTCAGATCCCGGCTTTTTGTAGTTTCCCTTCAGGTTTAATAAATCTGGAATAGCTGCAGAAAGCCCTTCCTGCTTCTTTGCCGTCAGAGCTGCCCATTATTAACAACTTGTTACTGTCAGATGCTTGAGCCGTTGCTTGTTCGAGCCGTTGCTAAGAGACCAGAATTTGCATGCCCCGGGGGCTGCTAAGGTCCAGAGCTGAGAGCTGAACACAAAAGAGCCGCACTCAAGCCACCGGGCAGCTTGAGAAGACCCGTCAGTGGGCAGTGGCAGTACTCCAGGCAAAGCTAGGGGGAAGGATGGAGGTGTGGGATGTGGCATTAGCAATGATAATGAAGGAAGAAGGGAGCAAGCAGTGGGAGAGGTTTATTGTGTAGGTGGGAAGTAGTGTTGATGTTTTTTTTCATCCTGTAACAACAGGAACTGAGGCAACTGCCAAGAGGCACCTAATGCCCCGTTCTGGCAGCCCAAGCAGAAAGACAAGAGGTTCACAGCTTGATTCCTTGCTTTTGGCAGCTCAAAAATGATAAATGAAACAGAAGTGCTCTGGAAAACAGCAAAGACATAATTAGGCATCATTTACCCGTGGCAGACTGGGGAGGTGTGTACTTGTAGGCTTACAGTACTTTCCACACTGCATTTCTTTATTAACCCTTTGTTCCTACTAGAAAGTTTAAATTGCTTTTATTCTGCTTGGGTACCACAGTGAGGAGACAGTTTTATTTTCTAAGTGACTCAAGTGGGTTTGAATAACTGCTCAGTTAATAATTTGGAAACACGCTGGTGGGTTTTGAATTGTTTATTGTTTCTCTTTTGGTGATGCACAAATAGCTTGAACTCTTTGAGGGAAGTATAATGAACCCATCAGCTGTGGAAGCAAAATGCTGGCAATTCGGTCCTTGCCTTGCTCCTTCAGCTGGGGAGATAAGAAAAATCTCTTTTGCCAGCAGATAAGTGATGGGTGCAAATGGGTGACTGTTCAGCTGACAAGTGAAATTCAGTGGAGGATCTGCTCTGTCAGTAGCTGAGGAAATGGCTGTGGCAGTTTGTCTTCTCAGTGATTTGTGGCTGCCCTCCATTGCAACCTGCCCAGCAAAGCAGCACCTGCACTCCTCGCTGCAGTGTAAGGTGAGTCAAACCTTGCCTTCAGCTGTCAAGGAAAGCTGCTTAAAATAGCCCTGCTGGTTGTACACTGCAACAGCTGAGGAGCATCAGTCTGAGCGTACCCCTGACTCAGCTGAATACAGCAGTGTGCTGGGGAGAAGGTTGGAGCTTTTCAGGTCATCCAACCCACCACAGGCCAGTGGAAGACAAACAGTCTTCCTTCATATTTATCTCACCTGCAGATAATAGCCTGTCTTCCTTTTTTTTTTCTGGAAGACTAGTAGGATTTACACTCTGTGTTACGTGCTATGACTCATAGTATTTAATGTGCCTAGAGAAAATCATGTAATTTATTTATTCAAAAAGTATAGTTTATTGATTTGCAAAATTAGGAATAAATCTACCTAACTACAGAAGGCAGAAAAAAGTAATTTAGAACTTTTTATTTGTAATCTAAATATAGATTTGAGAATCACTTTTTGTTCCTTAGCCACTTCACTATCCTAGATATCCTGCAAGAAAAGGTGCATAGCTACACTTTTTTCTGATCTCCCTGTAGTAAAATGGCAGTCTCCCAACAACTGTCAATTTGCAAACAAAGGTAAACAAGTAGTTCTTTAGCTGCCAGGCAGCTGATTTCAGGATGCTTAGTAAGCTTGCAGAGATACTGGAGTGTCACGCTGCCTGTGACAGCCTCATTTGGAAACGGAGGCAGGCAGCAGCAAAAGAGAGAGCAAAAAGTCTCTCTGAGTTTCACTCCTACTCCTTAGGGGGCTCTATCTGCTGCAACAGTCCCTACAAGAATTGTATTAAGCAGTAAACTCGTAAGGGCCATCTAGGGAAGAGAAACCAGCACCTCCCCAAGGACACTCTAGGATGGGAAGCTGACTTGTATCCTATTTCTGACCTTTTTCTGGGATTTTGGTCTCAGTATCACCCAGTATAGGACTACTGTGATTTTTCTCAATATCACTCAAGCTGTACTCCAGGTGTTGGGGTTTGGGGAGCCAATAGACACAGACATTACCTCTGTACAATTATGGTATTCTTATTTCTTGACTGACATCTTGCTGGTTTGTGCTTAACTTGAATCTGCAGTAACTGGCTCAGTCTCCTGGTGAGCCAGATAAGGCACTGAAATGCAGCTGCCTTGAATGTTTGGCTGCAGGAGGTTCCCACTGTGGTGCACAGGGAAACCACGTTCACATATCAGCAACCAAAACATGCAGCTGCAGTCCCTGCCCAGCCTCAGAGCCAGAGCTGATCAGTGCCAGAGCCAAAGGATTCCAACCCCACTGGAGGAAAGCACGTGCACACGAGGACCAGTGGGCCCACATGCTCAGCCCCTTCTGACAGAAAATATTCTGGAAAGCTTTCCTTGATAGGACATCAATAGTGACAAACTCATTAATATTGCAATAAAAAAACCCAGGATTTCTTGTAAAATCTCTTCAGGGAATCAAATGCTGATTTTATTTCCTTTTTTTCTCCTTAGGATATGTCCTCACTTTTCTCACTTGTGCAAAAAGAGCAATGTCCATAGCACTGTCACACACTTGCAGTAAATTACTATTGATTTTATCAAATCACTCAGCTGCATTTCAGTGCCCAAGCAACTATGGGGCCATTTATTGCTTCCTATTGTGCATTCTGCATCGATGAGCATTGTGTGTCCGAAATGGTGCATTGTGGAAGAAAAAGAGTCCTGAAAATATAGTCAGTTTGTTAATTGGTAAAATGCACTTCTTGTTGGCAATTGATTCATTCCTCTCTCCACACTCCAACATCAGAACTTACTGAAAGGCTCTTTGAACAAGGAGGGAAGGGGCAAATAATGAAAGCCATGAAAATAATAGATATGTTGCACTATAAAAAAGAAAATTGATATTTTAAAATATTATGGAATAACTTCATTCATTCATGTCTACTGTATGTCTCTGAACTGTCAACATATTCTACTTCCTTGTTTATAACCTGATCTGAAGTTCTTCTTCAGTTTTTTTCTTTGTGCATTAAAGAGAATGTTGTGTGTATGGTTTCAGTACTTGGGTTGCACTTATGCACTTAGAAGTGATTTAATTCCAATAATCTGAAATGACAAGTACTGTATGGGTTTTCTCTTGGCATTAACAGGATTAAATCTGAAGTGAAATATATACTGACAGAGAGGCAGGAATTAAGGATCATAAAAATAACATTTGAAATGGTTCTTAAATTGACAGAAAGCTCAAAACAAAAAGCGCAAAGGAAAAACATTCAAGCAGTGGGAACATAGGAAATGTGTTGTTCATTAAAAGAGCTAAGGGTATGAACAGGTGAAGTAAAAATGGCAATGGACAGTTTTACGACATCTGCTAATAGACGTGAGAAATGCCCTAGGGACCAGGAGGAGGACACAGCAGTTCTAATATGCAAGAAAGAGAAGCAGCAAACACAAGAGAAAGTTAATGATCGTTAGTTTAATTTCAGTTTTGGGATAAGCTGGGTAATTCTTCTGAGAGATCAAGCATAGGAACCACTAAGAAAAGCAAGGAAGAGATGCGTTTCAGGTTTCTTTTTCTTTCTCCTCTGCATTTGAGTTTTTCTGCTAAAATATTCAATAAAATCATTAAAAACTGGATTCTTTCCCAATCCCTTAGTAGCAGGGAAATTTGCATAGAGTTAAGGAGGGGAATCTATAATTTAGACCAATAACTAGTTGAAAACTTTGTACTGTAAATAAAGAATTCATCTTATTTCACTGAGGAAAGAAAATTGAAGGTCAGAGAACCAGAGTCTCCTAAATATGAGAGGACTCCATGCTACTGAATATTAAAGTTATGTAAGGAACTGTCCTTTGCATTTATACTCGTGAACTGAAAGCAGGACATCCAGGTGAACAGAGTCCACAAGAGCAAATAAAGAACGGGTAAATAAGAAAATGTACATTTACATACAGGAAAAATGAATAAATTCCTCAACTAACATGGCTGCAACAGAGGTCTTGGGAAACAAAGAATTTTCCTCGTAGGAAGGATAAAAAGTAGGGTAAAGATACATGAGCTTCAGCAGAGAAAAATGCAAGAAGTTCACCTTGGTGACAAAGGATGCTGTTTGACATAGGAAGGCATTTAAGTCTCTGAGGTTTGAAGATTGCTTTTTAGGGTCTGGTGTTTGCACAAATTTGGCATCTTCAAGAGAAGGCAGTAAATGCCACTGCATCCTGTGACAACTTTACAGCTTTTGAGGCATTCAGTCTGTGTGTTTCCTTTCTGCCATTTCTACACAGAACAAATCTTATTCACTAGTATAAAAAAGTGGGAAAAAAAAAAATGGGATAAAAGTTCAAAACCAAGCTGTGATGTTGTGCAGGTTTTTACTCTGTTTCAAAAGAAGCTTTATTGTTTCAACAATATTATGGAAGAACATGGTCTCGGTCATTTAGGTTTTCCATAATTTTCTTACACCATAGACGACAACTAAGACTTCAATTTGTACGTGGTCAGACAGAAGGGAGTTGATTGCCATTTATAATTTTTCAGCAAGCTGTAATCCTTATTAAATGTTCATTTTCATAGAAATTGCACATAAAAAAAATATTTGCTCCTAAGCATTCCTTAGGAAAATAAAAATATTTCCTTTCAGATTTTGATTCATCCCATGGAACCTTATTTTTCTGCTATAAGCTTTCATTATCTATTTCAAGAAAATATCTGTTAAAATTAAATTATTTGACAATTGTATATAACTCTGTTGCACAGGTAGTGCTTTTGCATTCCTCCTGTTAGATTAATATTACACAATGTGAAAAATCTAAACTAAAACTTTACCATGCTGTATAGTTTGCAAATCTAGATAATACTTTTTGTTCTCACAAGAAAAATTCACCTAAATCAGTGGAGATTGAATGAGCTTCTATAGCAGTGGCATTATTCCTTCATTCACACAGAGTCTCTGCAGAGGGCTGTGGGATGAAAGAGATGTAAAAGACATACAGACAGATGCAGATTAAATTTGGAGCATAATCAATTGATCTTTTATGTTAGAACATTTAATATCCTGTCCTTTAGTTCAGATGTAGCATCTGACAGCAGACATGATGCAAATCCCTTGTAATGAAAGGAAAATGCTTCAGCTGTGTTGTTTGCTGTGAATTATTACAACCCGTTTGTTGCACCTCACCTCTTCCTAATTCAGCAAATTCACAGTCCAGCTGCTAAATATATATAGCTAAAGTTTACTTAGGCTTAAAAGTAGTTCTGGATAATTTTGAAAGCAGCATTGTTTGATCTCTTAGTTGTTTAAGAGAACAGAAAATCCAACAGGAAGTGAGAAAAAACTCTTATGGGCATTGAAGGGTCGCTACCTGAGAATTCCTCAGTACCTACAGCTCTCAGCCAGGTCAATTTCCTGTCACTGTAGAAAGATAAATTAGTATATTAATACAGCAAATATCAGTTAAAAAACTTCTTTTGCTGCATTTCAGTGCCATGCAGAATAACAGACATGGAACTGCTCCCTCTCCAGTGCCTGCTTTCCTTCCGGATTTCATCTGCAAGTAGGGAGCCCTTGTAATGTCTTTATAGAAAAAGATTTTCTTCAGGCCTGGGAAGAACAAAGACTTACTAGGAAGAACCTGTGTCTTCACTTCTCTGATCATGTAAAATTCCTTCCTAACTATTCTTTGCTGATTTTTGGATCCTTTATTTTTCCAGATCACTTTTAATAAGTGCATACAGCACTCTGTATTTTAGTCCACTGCCTTTTTGGAGAAATTTTAAGCTGCACAACTGAATAATATGCAGCTCAGCACTAAATAATAATAAAAAACTATTAACATACTATTTTGTTAATATTAAAATTAATTTTGTTCTGTTCATTCATTAATTCAGACCTGCAGCAATGCATTAGAATGGATTCATATAAAAAAACCACAAATAACAACACAAAACAAGTCATTATTAAAAAAAGAAAAATTCATATTAACGAGCAGTGTGAAGTGGAACTAGACTGAACAATCTCCCTTTGAGGCGCTCTTCTATTCAAGTATTTTTCTTCCCATGAAAATGCAACTATTTCAAGCACTTAAACCTTCCTGGTTATAGTCCTACCACAAAGCAGCCAGTCACATCCCAGAACTGCAATAGGAGTTACACCTTAAGTCCCCCTCTATCAGTTAATGTGCATATGCAGAAATCAAACAGCATGAAAGCAGTAACAGCTTTTCCCAGAGTTATTGAGGTTTATCATTAATCTTTGCTCTTAAAAAAAGAAAAAGTATCTGCTGCAATCCTTCTAGTCAAAAATCCACTTTAAATTTGACAAAATAGGATTTACATGGCACTGTTGGATGTGAGAACCCTTGAGAAAGCATTTCAGTATTAATCGGATCATGTGCAGTTTGATGCACATTCTATATTTGGTTATTTTATCTGACACCCAGTTTGCCCAATGTCACAAAGTTTTTGTCTGCTCTTCCTCACGGGATGCCGATACTCAAGAGAGGTCTTTCTTCCTGGCCTTGTTACCTCTGAGCTAAATCACACAGTGTAGATTATCTGCTTTTTCTGAGACTGAAATGAGAAATCCACATTGATTATTTGGTATCTTCTCATTTTTTATTATCATGTGAGCATCTCAGCATCCTGATCTGTAAAGATTTTCTTCACTAGTTCTCCAGCTAAAGGCCTCAATTTCATATCTTGTAACCTCAAAAGTCTCATAAAAGTCTCCTCTATGAAAGCAGGAGACAAGCACTCAGAGCTGGACAGCAGGTCTTGATTCAGGCTCCGTGACACCTAAATCAGACATTATTGCACCAAAATTATTGAGTTTTGGAGTAAAGCATTTCTTTAGTACTCAGTGGAAGAAGGTGAAAGTTTATTCAAGATCCCAGAATATTAATACACTAGAATCCATTCTTGAATGTTCTGAGGATTATCTTGCAATTTTGTCATGCCAACACTGCTTTTCATGTCCACTATGAGAGCTGAATTTCAGCTGCAAAGAAGGATTTTGTGTTAGTAAGAAAAGACTTTTGATTATTAGTGCTGGAACAAGAGATGGAATCTCCATCACTGGAGCAGCACAGGCCTGACTTGGAGGATATTTCAAGGCCAATTTCAGAGTCACTTATGTAGATGTCTCTATTGCTGGCATAAACTCTTGAGCACTAATAGGCTTTTGTCTGCTTAATGCTTGCCCCAAACATTAATCTTTATATTAACAATGTTAATTCCCTCGTGAGAGGTGTTGTTGAACAAGAAATTCAAACTTCATGTTGACAAGTGATATCGCTCGATTGTTCCTTGTCGCGGGTTCTGAAGTGCCTGTTCTCTGCTAGTCCTTCCCAGGGCTGTGCTGCACATCACAGCCATTCCCACACTGAAGTCAGGAGAGTCACCTCCCTCATTGTGCAGGACAGAACCTGACACAGCAGATTTACAAGACTGATGTATCCCATGCCAGTGGAAGGTGACTGCGTCGGTTGATTGTTCACATTAGATGGGTTATGACCTTTAGGCTGACAGGAAAAATATTTTGTGCTGCTGAACACAATAACTTAGTAAAAGTGACAGAACCCACCCCCCAAAAATCAGGGTGAGAGGTAGATATTTGAAGTTATGTGCCCAGAAGAACAGTGGACACCCTCTGTGTGTTTAAGGAACTTAAAACCCCAAAATGCTAAGGTTTCTCAGAGTTGATTGGAGCATCTGAAAATTATAGGTTTCCAGAATTTGTTGTAAGTAAAACCCTTTGTTTAGAACCCTTTATATATGGTTATATTGGTTTCCTTTATATACAAAGTGCAAGTAAAATTAATAAAACTAATTTTAACCACCTAACTTTGAGTATTTCAATCAAAATATAATTAAAAAACATGCCACTTACACACTTTCTGCTGAACAGTTTTACTTTTGATAACCAGACCATAAGAAGTTAAGAACTTTCATTTTGTGCAGTCCTCCCCTTTCAGTAGTGATCCAATTAAGAACTTTTGTCTTTATGAAGAGAATAGAATTTAGTAAACTTTTTAAATATATCCATCATCACTACATAAATGAATTCTATTGAATTTGTGTTATGTTATTAACAAAGAACAATTCATCAAGCCTTTCTTTTTGCTTATAACTATTTCATTAAAAGGACATTTATGTGTTCAACATCAAACTCACATTTCTCTCCTTTTCCTTTTCCATTTTATTCCATTCCACATTTAAAAAAAAATCCAGAAAAATGTAACCTGTGAAAAGAAAGGTCAAAGTGTGAATTTACTTATTTTTAAAAGCTGTAGTATTGATTTTATTATGTGTGTGAATCTAGAGGGCTCTGTTCTTTACCTGCACAAGATTATGTTATTGGGTTGAGCTTGTTGGGTAACTTTGTCTAGTTAAAAGGGAAAAAAAAGCTTCTTCCTGGAAAATGTCAGTGTTAACAAAATGTTCTGCAATGATTCAACCTGAATGGAAATGATTCATTACATCAAAATGGCACAGGACACTTTCTAAGTGAATCAAAACAAACGCATGCTGCATTTCCTTAGCTTGTGCATTATGATGGTTGTAACCTGGGACACCACTAGGATTTTAGACAGAAGAGAGAGATTGTTTTAAATGTGCCATAAAAGATACAGTCTCACTAAAAAGCCTGGCTTATTGAACACAATGGGATGTCATGCTTCCTATCAGGACATGGATCAGAGTCTGCAAAGGGTATTTTTTTCCACGGACACCTCTAATGTCAAATTTTCTCTAATTGTAGCTTGAAATCACCTTTTATAATGTAAGCAGTAGGGGAAAGTTCAAAACTTATTAACTTATTGATGTTATTGTCTCTATCCCACTTAAAAAAGCTTATGAAAATGAGACAACACAGACATGCACGGTGGGCTGGCTCACTGTTATGAATGGATATTATGGGGTTTATATAAGTTTCTACCTCTGCTTAGGCCTATAGCAATAGATAGTAACTTACTGAGGCGGCCTGCACCCCAGAACCCACTTCCATTCGCAAGTTCTTTTAATAATGGCTGATTCAGTGTATTATAGAATAAATCATTTATTCAATAGACACCAATTGAACAGACAAGAGACTTAAAACAGAATATTACTACACAGGGAAAAGGAAAAACTATTAATAGTTAAATATATAGTGCACATTTTATTTACTATTAATTCAATACAGCTAGCGGAAAAAATAGTATATTTAGGATTCAATGTATCTTACCATCCAATTGTTGAAGGATGTTCACATACATCAGATCCTACGACTCTCAATCTCCAGAGAAGTAGGGCCACAGGGCTGCACAAACCTCAGGGAGAAACTCTCTAAACACATCTGTAGAATATGCAAGAGAAATTTCTGAATTTGTGGTGGCTTTGTGATACTTTTATAGAACAAAAGACATGCCTTCTGTCATGTACATATTTTTTATCTCTTCTTCCATGTGTGCTCCCGACTTCTGGTGTGAGGTCTGGTCAGACCTTGGGTGTAAGGATGTGACCGCTGGAAGGCTATTGCCTCAGAGGTTATCTGTCATATGTGCACCTCGGTGGGAAGAAGGAGAGGGGGTCGTCCTGCCACACCCACCTTTGTGAAACTCACTTCAGAATGGGAAATATTTCTCAGCTGCCATCTCTCAGGTCCCATTTTCCCCTCAGTGTGGATTCTGGGTGCAGCACCATTTTCTTTACTGCCTCCAGCACTCCTCCCACTGAGGCACATCACTTCCTACATAGACAATATGAGGTGATAATAAATTAATTAAATATTTTCCAAATTTCTTTGATAAAAAATGCAGTTTCTTCCTCATATCAAAGAAATGCTAAGAGGAAAGGAGATGGAGTTTGAAACCTAATACCAATGCCTATTACTCCTGAATCCCTGAAACATGAAAAGCAGTCCACGATAGGCAGACATTGGATTAGCAACAGATTGCTGTTTTGACTGTAAACTTTAGACATGGAGCATGGTGATTATTTGTTACTGTCATTCTTACAGATAAAAAATGACACTCAATAATTTTGAAACCTAGCTGAAAACTCATATGCAGTGTGGCTCAGGATAGTATAGACACTGTGAAAATAACAGAATGGAGTTTGGAAGGGCAGGGACTAATCATTAAAGACAGTCCACAAGGTCTCAGGAAAGATAAGTCACACTTAAGTGGCCTTTGGGGTCAATCTGAGGAGAAGATGACCATGTACATTGTATTGTTTACATGTAGATTAAGAACAAACAAAGCAACAAGGTTCCACACCAACCATATTCTTTGGATAAGGCCCTGGATAATGAGAGTGATATGAAGTGTTGCCAAAACCTCAAACTGTATGAGGGGTGAAATAAATGGATTAGGAGGTAAACATGTACATTTAGCTGCCTACCCTTCCTGGAGCTGTGGGGCAGAAAGTAAGCCAAGATACTGAGTGAGATAAGTGATGGTGTGATGTTTGTCATGCAGCACATGCCTGGCTAGAAAGAAGCATTCAGAGTTTGAGTGCAGCATGAGACAGATTATGCGTCCCACAAACATCCCACCCCAGGGCATTAACCAAGAATATCAGTTAGCACTATTTATGTCGTTTAAGACCATAATGCCTGCTGAGAGCTCATGTCATCATTTGCCACTGTTCTCTGAACTAATGGCAATCTAGCCCTGTTACTGGGCTGGGTTTTACAGCACAGTTGGGGTGACCATCTCTTCCTGGTAATGTGGTCTGTGACTTACAAATAGAGGCAAATCTCTTTGTTCTACATGCCATTGTGTGACAGGCCTACGTAAGATCCCAGGGTGATTCCAGAGTATTTAAGAAGAGAAGGTACTTGGATTTCCTTGATTTTGTTTTCTGGATGTTAATAACTTGATTTTTCTCACATTGCTTGGTGTTGAGCTGTACCTTTAGATATTTAAAAAATTTATGCAAGTGGCCACACACTCTTACTCAAGCACCCCCAGAAAATGTTAATGTGGTGTTACGGCCAGTCTAGAGTGCCAGGCAAGTGCATAAATGTAGTGGTCACCCAGCCGGTGGTGGAGCTGCCAGCTGGGTCACCCATGGCGTTCGAGGCTGCAGCTCAACCTGCCTTTTCAGTGAGGGTTTCGGATTGGGTAGATGATACCTCTTGGGACAGTGAGCTCTGAGAGGTAGGCAAGTTGAGGCAGTCTCCTGCCGTGGGCTGCTGTACAGCTAGGTACCGCCCCCTCCCCTCTCTCCTCGTAGATGGTTTAGATGTTCATATAGTTGGTTTATTATTCATACCAAACTGGAATGTTCTGAAGTTCTGTTCTTCCCATTGGCTTATTTACATATGTCCCTCCTACGTCTGCTGCTTATTGGATACTGTCATCTCCCATCATGTACCCCATTTGTTCTGTCCCTTGTTCCTCCCCTTTTTCCCCCCCCCTTAAAAACCTGGTGCAACAGTTGTTTTATCACTCGTCTTGTCGCTCCCGTCCCTGCGGTGAGCCCCTGCCCCCCCCCGGGGCAGGGAATAAACTCTTGGATTTACACCACGGGCAAGTCCTCCTAATCCTTTTGTTGTCTCTGCGTCGCATCCTCACCATCTGCTGCTGCTAGCCCCAGCCTGGGCTTTGAACAGCCTCGGAGCTGCCGTGCGAAATATAAAGGCACAGCCTTGTCGCTGCACACGCTCTTGCGACACGCGAGATCCGGGCACACGAGGACATTGCAGGCCTTTGGCCAGCCGGGCGGCCAAGCGGCCAGCGACACATAAACAATGACACTGCAGACAGGATGTTAGATGGGGAGGAGAGCTGTTGGTCACCACAAAAGCTCTGATGCAGCAGCTCCATGGGGCTGCTCCATCAACTGGTCTCCAAAGTCTCACATTCTCCACACTGAGCACAGGCCTATGAGCTTAATCTGGACTGCTTCAGCTTGCTCTGTGCAGCCTGTGCAAAGGACCTGTGCACATTCCCAGCCAGCATTCCCCTCTCCACCAAACACAACCCTGCTCCTTGTCAGACAGTCCCCCTGTGGCCTATCCAACATGTGCTGCAAGGGTAATGTTTTGTAAGAGAGGAGGAGAGTGAAAACAAAGGGAAGCAAATGTGAACCAGCAAATGGAAGTTGAAACACCTGTTTGGCACTGAGGAACAGCTGTACATATGCAGCTGCTGCTCTCTCTCCATAAGCACCACATGCTTGTTGCTTTGCTTAAGGTTGACCAGGTTCTTGGTGGGTCTGCAGGATTTAGTTGATGCTATTTAGAAAAGGAAGGGTCTTTACCCTGTGGATTTACTCAGCTTTAATCAGAACTTCTATGGTAAATAGCAGACCTGTAAAAGTTGTATCTGTTTTTTAAATTTTATTCCTAGAGAAGAGTTTCAAAAGGAAAGTTTCCTTACTACTGATCCTTAGAATAAACTGTGCATGACTTTTAGAGAATGATATGAAGAATAAATTTTTTTTTCCTTCTACCACCAATTACCTTTTAAAAGACCCTACAAACAATCTCATTCATGGAGGATCTACTTAAAGTGATTGTGCTTGTTGGAATCTAAATATGATCTTCATTTTTGGAGTTTGTCTCTTTTTTTGCTTAGTAGGAAATTTTTCTCTTAGAAAATGCAGTTCTGTTGCAACCTAAATGCATTCTAGGGTATTTCCATAATCACTTTGATTAAAATAGTTCATTTGAAATTAAGCATACATCTTCCTACATGCAGGAAAGGTCCCATTCCTCAGTCATATGTAGGCAATTAATTCCTGCTGGAGAGCATCCAGCTCAGAGTATAATTATAAGCAATAGCTAAGAACCATCAAACTCTATTGCATTGAACCATGAAGGATAGAAAGTATGAGAAGAGAACACAGGTTTTGCAGAGATATGAAAGTTGAAAATAATTGGCCTGCAAGCTGAGTGCAGATGCCTCACCATGTCATAAACTGTGCAGAGTAGCCCAGTCAAAAAGGAATTAACTGCTGAACTCCAGGCACCACTGCTGATTGTAATAACCAATTCAGAATCAGCCTGACCCTCCCAGCATTTATTTTTGTTTCTTTCTCTCTTGTAGTGTAAATTTATCTTAGGCAATAAGTAATTAGCTTAAAGATAAGTAAGTTGGTAAAATTCAGAAAGTTGAAATCTATAAGCCTGAATT
The DNA here is from genome assembly GCA_013397795.1 of Orthonyx spaldingii. Lineage (NCBI taxonomy): Eukaryota > Metazoa > Chordata > Aves > Passeriformes > Orthonychidae > Orthonyx > Orthonyx spaldingii. The sequence continues at coordinate 180,570 of VZTJ01003995.1, read as the reverse complement.
AATTTTGCCATAACATGCACAAAGTTAATTAGAAGTTGGGAGCATATGGAATAAAAACATTAGGGCATTCAGTTCATATGGAATTCAGCATTGATACAATTTTCTCTAGAAAAGGTAAAAAAATTAAATGCAGGAAACATTAAAAAAAAAGGTCACTCCTCTATTACAATGGTAAAGAACAGAGTGATCTTTTGTAAAATATATAAATATATCTTTGGTAATGACTTCTTCCCTTTTTGTCTGCCAAGTCTTATGACAGTGTACATAAAACCAACTGTAAAAAAATCTTATAATTAGAGTATTCATCATCTTGCATTTAAAATTGGTACAAAAATTAAATGCCCTTAGTGGATAGCACTTAACTCCAGTTAACAGCAGGCTCAATCCCACATGTTTTACTCACAGCTTTAGTGCTGGTGACGTCAGTGACTTTTGTACAAGGCCAGCAGGGTTTGCCCTGAGTCGTGTTTGCTCACAGGGAATAGACATAAAAAACCTACCTTTAATGATAATTACAGTATAATCCAAATAAAATCTCTGAACTTCCTGCTGAAGAAAGGCATTGTATTTCCTGTGAAGGAATCATGTTCAAAGACCCTTTTATATCTGTATGCTTTGGGTATGCTGAAATGCACTGAAGTGTTGCCTCCTGTGGCAGTGTGCAGGCCACCGGAAATACCCTGGGGGCCTGGCCACTCACAGCTCTGCTTTCCACTTGTCCCTCCCCTGTTCACCCAGGACTGGCCAGATGTCACAGGCCCGTCATCTGGCTATTGGCTGGTCTCTCGCCCTTGCCCACCACCGACGGAGGTCATAAAGGCCTGGGCGAGAGGTGGGTTGGGACGAGTCTTGCCACGTTGTCCGCTACGCATCTTGTTCAGCCCTTTTCCCTCCATGAGGGAGAATAAAGGAATGTTAATATAACGCAACTGGTACGTCTGTCTTTACCAGCGAGCAGCTGCCACCATCCGGCCCAGGATCAGAGCTCCCGGGTAAGGAGCTACTGAGGGCTGCATTTGGTGGCCCCAAGGAGCCAATAGACAAGCAAGGAAATCACAGCCTCCTGTCCTCGTTTTACATCCTCTGTGTAAAGCACTCCTGTATCAGCATTCCTGGGGCAGGCACAGCCCCAGTGAAGGGCAGGGCTCTGCACAGCACCCTCAGCTCAGGGGCAAACACGCTCTCTGCATCGTGCTACAGCCATTTGTCACAAGAAAATGTCCCTCTCTGAAATCCTACAACTACTACCAGGAGCAGGGTGTGCTTTTCTGAGCGTGGCCACTGTCAAGAAAAACTTCAACTGCCCCATGGTTCCTACTGGAAAATAACTAGAGAAAGTGAGGAAAGGGAAAAAACCCACATGATCTTGCTCTGTCTTACTGACATAACTTTGGCATAGCTCTGTTGAAAGACCCCTTTTGCTGGCCATAGTATATCCCTGGCAAAAAGAAAAACACCTGCTTGTAGAAACCCATGTCTTTACCTGTTAACACATTTGAATGGACACCTCAGGAGGGCTCCTGGAGTTTGTGATCTGCAGCTTGCTCTGCTTCCCCACACACCTGCAGCTCCTCGTGCTTCCCGGTGCTCAGCACCTTCCAGCTGGCTCTGTGCCACCCAGCCTTGTGTGCAAGGCTGCCTGGCTTAAAATGCTTTGCAGGCAGTTTTCAGACCCTCTTTCCTTTTTTTACCTTATTATAAATGTCAACAGAAGGATCTGCTCTCAGCCTTGCATATTTGAGCATCGGCATCAAACTTTGCAACAGTTTGTGTTTGGAGTGTCTTTATTCACTTCTGCTCTTGATTGTCTCTGACTTATCCAGCTTACCTTAAAAATGCTTTGCATTCAGTAGCACATTTTCAGTGCCATTTGTTTACCATTTTTTTGCCATTTAAATAAAAGCAGGAGAAACAACCATAGCAATTAACAGCACATATTGTTTCTCTAAGACAATCCTTGTAATTACTATGTTAATTTCCCACAAATATGACCAAAGCTATATTAGCAACCAGTATTACCATATGCTTCTGGACAGAAAATAATCATCAAATTGTTTAAGAGTCTCCTGGGAAAGGAGAATAGAAGATCTGATTTAAGACAATATCATGTCTTGAGAAAATTACACTATGTCCCTGTCATATTTTTATCTATTATGGTGCTGTCTGCTGATGCATTTCCATTTGAAGAGTGTTATAATTTATCATGGAAGTAGAGGTCTATTGAATCGAGGCTAGTTAAGTGCCAAGAAACAGAACATCAGAATTTCTGAATGTGGGACAGAAAGTTGACCCCTAGATAAAGGTGGAGTCAGGCCTGTCAGACCTACTTGTATGTTATTATCAACCCTCAACACAAGTTGTGGAGCTTTTCTCTCTTTTTGGCAAGCAAATTGGGACAGTAGTTATTTGATAACGTTTTTAAAAAGCATCACTGCGTATATTCTTTCTCTACTTTTCTATATTGCAATGCAGCCCAAATTTGCTTGTCATTGCTGCATGTTAAAAAATCCAGGATCTGTCCAATGGAAATATCATCAGAATTGGCACAAACATCCTTCTGGGCTTCTGTAGCCTGGATAATCTTAGATATTTTCTGCTGATTCAGGTTCTCATGATGATAATTTCATCTTTCCTCACTGTGGAGACACACACATTTGTCATCTCAAGTATGATGTGTAAAGACAAGCAATGCAGTGATGCCATATGCTGAGGAATCAATGTGAAAGGAATTTGGAAAATTGTAGCTTGAGTTAAAAAGAGGAGGCCCTTTCCAGGCACTTAGGCCCTTCAAAGTCCAGGTATTTCTCATCAAATGGGCGGGCTGGGAAAGGTTAACCTGTTTGACGTGTACTTGTTTTTCAGATCTCATAAGAATTCTCTGCTGTTTCAAGTTTTTTCAGTTTCTCTGCTTTGCTGTTTAGAGCAAGTTGCTCCCTTAGTGGTATGAACACTGTGGCTAAGGAAGCCTAGAAGAGCAAGTTAGGCAGAATCTGAATATATAGAATATCCTTTGGTTGTGTCAGGAACTCCAGCTCATTATTTCTTATAGGTATATAAGGCTTTCTTGTAGAGACTAACCAAAGGAAAGGCTGCAAATCTGCTTTGAAAGAGCATAAACTTTTGATAACAAGCTCATAAAACCAGTCTGCAATCGCGTTCCTCACATGGCTACTCAAGCAGAATATTTTCTAGCCTTTTGTTTCCGTGAAACTCCACTACATAAGCTGAAAACCTGGAAATTGCCTCTGGATTGGGGTGGGGAATATTCTTTCATATGAATTGATTTTTTTTGTAAGAAGAATTTAAAGGGAAAATAGAATGTACTGCAGGCTCCCATGCTGCATTAAAGCTGCATGAACGTTTGTATGAAAAATATCCCTTCACTATAGTAGGATAGAAAAGGTGTATTAATTCTGGTTTATTTTGTGGAACTGTGCACTTTGAATCTTAATGTTCCTCAAAGTTCTGCAAGATCAGGTTTTTCTATTTTCTTAATGAAGCAGTTTGACATTTCACATGAAGCCCACGGTATTAGTATTTTAATGTCTTAAGTATTAATATTAAAGTGTTAAAAATCCAGTGAATATAGTTGTCTCCCAAGCAATGGTTATATTTTAAAAATAATATACTTAGACTAATTTTTTTCCTGAAAATTGTATTTATCCAGCTCAGATACAAATCTTTCTAAAAATCCAAGAATTTTGCCCATAGGCTATAGGAAAGGATACAAAGGTATTGCTATCAGTATTATTAGAAGTTTCTTGATTAAGAAAAAGCAGAATTTGACAAAATTTTCTTGCATTAATGTAGTCTAAATATTAAGGTTAAATATGAATTCAACACCCATGTCGATGAAGGTCTGTCGTGAGCCAGAGCTATTTCTGGGCAGTTCGCTGTGGTAGTTCATAGCTGACTCATTTAAGAGATCAGATGAAGAGGGTTTTTTCACTTGAATGACACAGTATTGTCTGTAATTACATCCTTCTTTTTTTTCATATTTGAGGAGTTTTTGACGCTTGTATTTTGAGCCAATGGCATTTCCATGAGATCCAGTTCTGTGATACCACACTGACTTCACATCACTATGGATCAGCTGAGGTTCATAGCATAGGGTTAAAATGTTTTTAAAAGCATAGGCCTCGGGAATGGTAATAGATATTGTATCTGCTGAAGGCAGTGAACAGAGTGAACCTGCACAGGGCGAACCTGCACCTGGGCACCCACCTGTAGAGTAGCTGATGGGATGATTGCTTGATAAACATAATTAATCACAACAAGAATCATGAGAAAGGATTAACAATACTGTGAAACTCTGTGGGGAAGGGGGCTTAAACTCATGCTTGGGTGAAAACAGTATATACAATAGAACAATGTTAAAGTTGATGATTAACATATGATCGCATAACAGTTATGTAAGGGTGGGATATATAAGCGAATCTATTCCGAAACCATGTCGGGACTTTGATTTGGGTCTGAACCCCTGGTCCCCAGAGTGCTCTCAATAAAAGCACCGGCATAATCATTTCGTGGTTATGTTTTTATACGCTAACAAGGTGACTACGTGGAATGTGTGAGGAATCATCCCACTGACTTTTTCCAAATCACATGATCAGCACAAAAGAACAGGATAAAAGAACTTATTGGTAAAATATTGCTTTTTAAACTCTACTATTGGTGCTAATTTTAATTGCTGAAACAGCCAAGTTTCAGTTCCTCTCCTGCCCCCTCCAAAAAAAGCTAATGTCATAAAATTTCTTTTACTCCATAATAAATATTAAAAGAAAACTGCATTCTTTAGAATTAGAGTACAAAAAGAAAGATCATGAATCTTTTAATTGCAAAAATATTATGGGATGCAATTCCATTGGATTAAGGCAGTATTTGTACCATGGTTTGCTTCATTTTACTGATATGGTGTCATAAAACAATAGCACCTTTCTTTTTGAATTGAAGTGTAATTGTGTGTACTAGTTTGGTTCGAAACCGGGCAGAAACACCAATTTCGTGTAGTGGTTTGAGTTTGTTCACCTGAGTTTTTGGCTAAACGCCAGCACACTTACCAGATTTATTTAATTTTGCTGTGAGATAAGGATTAGGAGTAGGTAAAGCAGGCTCAAACTTTAAAGAATATAAAGAAAGTTTATTAACAGACTTAAAAGGAAGAAAAAAATTAAGAACCAGAACAAACCCGTCAGAACACTTTTGCTCTTCCCACCTCTCCATTTTTTCAATGACAATACAAAAAAACAACACTTTGACTTTCAGTCAGTTTACCACTTCTAAATTAGTCTTTCTTCAGTCATTTAGGGAGAGGAGTTTTCTCCTGCTTTACCATGTTGACTTCTCCACAAGAAATACAGTTCTTATGGTTTTCAGCTTCACAACTAGCAGCCGCCCAGGAGAAAAAGATCTCTGCTTGTTGTGGAACGTCCCTCCCACACCAGTAGCTTTCCCACTGCTACTACGGTGGGTTATGACAGTTCATGGGGTGTTTTTTTAAGGATGAGTTGTTCTACTACTGCCGCAAAGAAATCCCCTTCTTCTATGACTGGCAATGTAAATTTCCTTTGACCATTCCCCGGGGCAAGGGATCTGGATTACAGCTTCTTCTCTTCTCTGCTCAAATTTCTCATCAGGCTGCAATTACTTCAATATCTACTTATCTTCACACAGGTGCCTTGATTCACTGGCTGCACTGGCTGCAGGTAGAACGTCACATCCCCCCTTAGACCATTTGTCATATATTACAGGGAATATTTTAGCTTGGTCTCAATCATGGTTTCACAGAAGAATTTTCAGCTTTTACTTTGTAGCACTCCTCATGCTCCTTCCCTCTAAGCTTCAGCTCTGCTTCTCTCACTGACTTTGAGTCTCTATGCTGTGTTTTTAAGTGTCCTCACTCTTTTTCTATCTGTGCAAGAGCAGATCAGTTTCAGCAAGTTTTATCTGGGTAACGAAAGGGTTAATTTCTTTTTCGGGCCTTTGCGACAGTCCCATGATTTTTCCCGGGTTGTTTAAAAAGTTTGAGCCGGGCTGCAGAAGCAGTTAAGAGTCTCAATAGCCTCGCTCTGCGAAGCTGGCCCGGCCTGGGGGGAGCCGGCCTGGCCTCTGCCCGGCCCGGAGCAAGGGCCGGGCTCTGCGAAGTTGACCCGGCCTGGAGGGAGCCGGCCCGGCTCTGCCCGCTGTAGTTAAAATGTTTTACCCAACAGCCGGAGATCTCAGGCTGAGTCCTTCCCCACGTTCAACTGCACTGCTGCAAACTCCCTTCCAAACCCCGCCCCCCTCCCCACTCTGAGGAGGGGAGGGGGGGGGAAAAGGCAAAGGCCCAGCCTTACTAGAGAGAGAAGCACAGGATTTGCTTCTCTGGGAGCAACAAGACAGGAAAAGAGAGTTTTTTCTCAGGTGTATCTCTCTTAAATATGGTTTTTTCCCTGGAAGCGGAATAACTTTTAATTAGATTATACACCCATCAATACTCAAAACTAACTAGTCACTGGCTCTGTTTCCCAGGAAGCAAGGTGCACTACTTCCTGCACCATAAGTCACTTAAAAAACTGACCCTTCCTGAGTAAACCCATGACATTGTGCTGAAAATACTTTGCAATGTATAACTCAAGCCTAGATCCCCTCTCTGAGGATATGTGGTGGATATGAACACACCAACAATACAGTCCAAATTTATAACTTTATTTCACAAACTGATTTTAGGCATGAGCAAAGTGTGCAAAACTGGTGTGCTGCACTGTCCTAATCAGTTTAACTTCATCGTGGAAAATGAATTTATGATAATATATCAGAAAACCATTATGCATTTGACGTTATTAAGCTGGAGTAGAAGCAAATTGTATACTATTGACCTTAACCTTGGTGCACTGTGTAGATGAATGAAAATAATTGCACTAGTAAAAATAATCAAATGGCTGCACACAGCTCTGCAGATTGAATGGACCTTGGCTCAGTGCTGTTAGGAATGATTTAACCTATAGAAATGGAGTTTTGTAATTAATGAAGAACAAGGACAGGAAAAAAATATTGTACTCCACCAGCTGCCTTTAAGCAAAAGTGGATGGCTGCAATTGTATTAGCAGGCAGTTGTTATAACTACTGAGATTGGTTTTAAAGGCTGAAACAGAAGAAATGTATGGCAGGGTGGAGACGGAAATTATGGCTGCAGACCTAGAATGAGGTGTGTTTGTAACTCAAATTAGACAAGTAACTAAGGAATCCCTAACTATTATTCCAATTAAGAAAATGGAGCTACTGAGACTTGCAGCTTATGTAACTTTGCTGGAAATTTGTCTCAGGCATTGTAAAAAATAAGCCAAAAAGCTGGAAAAATGCCTTTCCTGAGGTCAGTGAAAATATTCCAATCTTCATTTTGGGCAAAAAAACCATATTTGCAGTTGATGCTGCTGGACAGTGGAACAGTTTGGAGGTGTGTGTTTGTGGTCACTTAAGAGGGAGGACATGCAGTCCTTCGTGTTCCAGAACCACTAAAGCAGCAGCTCCAAGAGCCAGAAACCCAATTGCAGGGATTGGCATTTAAGTGGCACAATCTCCTGAGGCCAACTGAATCTTGATTTTAAACCTCTTATTTAACAAAAATAATATGTTGCATGGTTGTTGGTTTTTTTCCTCCTCCAACTGATATTTTTTCTTCCAGAAGGAATAAAGAGTCAAGTTCTGCTTTGTCCTATTAATTTAATTAGTATTGGATTGATGTAATTGAGAACAGAATTTGTCCTGTGCTGTTTAAATTAAATGAGAGCTCCATCAGGCTGATGCTTTCATATTACAGAGCATCTTCATTACAACATCATTTAATTCTCTCTGTGATTTCAACTCTATTTCTGTTCTTATGTAGAGCATCACTCTGATACCATCAGAGCAGCATTTTCTCCTTCCTTCATAGAATTTGGCCACAAAAAAAACAACCACCAAAAAAACCAAAAACAACAACAACAAAAAAAAGTTGAGGCCAACCTTGATGCACGTTTCACATCAATGCTGCAAGATTTCATTGCCAAGGTTGCAGGACTAGCACAAGCATGCTGTGTTTAGTGCCCAGCTGTTAACATGAAAAGGGGCCACACCTACTGTAGAGCCAAAGCACAGTTGGCCTCCTTTGCTGAAGTGGTTTCATGCCAAACACATGAAGTTTTATTTATAAGCAATCTGAAATATTTATGCTGTTTGAATTTCCTCATTCTTGTCCAGAAGAGTTCTTTTGAAATTTGATGACAGAAAGCATTTGACACCAACACCGTGCAGTTGTGGTGCCTAATTAATTAGTCTGAGTTTGTAATTATCTTGTTAGGATTTCTATGATTGTATTCTCTGCTTAGTGATACCTTATGCCTAGCAGTGTAACTGCTCAAGAAGCCATGGAAGCAATAATCCTGCCCTGCTCCTTCCATACCTCTCTTCTGCAGTTCAAAGAGACAGTTTGGTCCCACTGTGGGAAGTGGCATCACTGCACGTGGGGGCTTCTCGGAACGAGATCCACAGCTCTGAGTGAGCCACTTCAGCAACTCTCTCAGTGCTTATGGTTGATGATATGTGTAACCATTTAAGATCCTTTTCTGCACTTAAACACTTTAAGTCAGTGGTTAGCAGAGATACCCACTGAGAGTCAGGACCTGGGGTTATGACCTGTTGAGCCTTGAAGGTTTCCTGTTTGCCAAAACAGCTGAGACTTATTGGCTAGAACTGGTGAAAAGAGAAAATTTTGTCCTAGAGCTGACCAGGAGACAAGTCATGCACTCTACAACAACACATGCTTTGTGGTTTTGTGATCTAATGACAATATGAAGCATAGAAACATTTTCTCCCCTTTCTAGAGAAATAACTCATCATTTGAGTGATGTGCATGTGTGCATGTACACATACATACTTGTGTACACATATGTACATGCAAATTCTCTTTTCCTGGTTTGCTTTGAATGATTACTGAGCCACTGGTGAAGCCTCACTCTCCTAAGGGCTGAGGGCTTAAGCCTGCCTGGATCAGACCCTGCAGGGAAACTAAATGAAAGAAAATCTTAGGTGCACAGATCATTGTAAATTCAACAGGACTTTGAGAAGCGTTATTGAAGTTATGCACTCAGCTGCTTTCATGTATTTGAGCTCTCATCTTTATAATTGCTCTGATTTTCAGAACAGGTACCATCAGCTGAAAAGTGATTCTTCTTCACTTTTCCCATCTTATGGCATGTTCCTAGTCTGAGAGAATGAATCAGTGCTTCCTGATGGAATGCAAAAATCTGAGTAACAGGGACTTGTTGGAAAGAACAGGTTAGCTTAGAGATGGAATTTAAAAATAATAAATAAATAAATAAATCCAGAAACATGGACACATGTGTAAACTGACCTGTCTAATTCTGAACTGCAACTTCTTCAAGACGAAGAATCTGCCACTGTGCAATTAACTAAGTTCAATAACAATTCCATTTTCTGTCCTTCATTAAAGTAACATCAGAAAAAGTGTCTACACTGCCGACTCAAGTGTACTGTAGCCATATCTGAGTTTTAAATGAGCTGTCTTGGATACTAGGAGTCCTTGCCAAGGTCAGGTTAAATTAATCTTCTTGATCTCCACTTTGTCATGACTGTGCAGCTGTCATTACCCAGACCAGCTCATGTAGTATTAACCTGGGTATCTTCTAACTACACTGTTTTCCATATTGCAGAGATATAGATAGCTATAGCTATAGATATATATAGATATATAGATATATAGATATATAGATATATAGATATATAGATATATAGATATATAGATATATAGATATATAATCAGGGTACTTTTTCCAGTCAGGCAAGAAAATTCCAGTTGCTTATGGTACAGTCCAGTCAAAATGTTTCCTGTCCTTGCAAGTCCCATAACACCTCTTACCCACCTTAGACCCAAGCTGCATGCAGAAGTGAAAATACCTAGATTCTTATCAGGTGTCCTCAAATTTGCTGCCTGATAAACAGAGGTTTGCTGTGGGGTTTTTTTTCTGCCTTTTCTTTTTTTGTTTCCCTGATCACTATTTCACGACTACCTGTCCCTCACAGCTGAATGTCTCCTTCATTTACCTTGTACTCCAGGTCTTCTATAGATTGCAGGATTTGATAATCCCCCCCCATCCTGCCACATGACTTGCTCTAGTTCTGAGCTTGGATGTCCTTGGATGTCCAGTGTCAGAAATGGAATAGGCAGACTGCTTAACAACCCACTTGATTAGTGTGATGCGAGTATTTTACTTTGGAAAGGGAAAGAAGAACAGTGTTTAAAAGTTCACTTTTAGATACTTTTCACTGACTGTTTGAAAGGTTAAAATCTGGAGCAGTGAGCCGGTGAAATGAAAAGCAAATATCCAGTGAGTATGAAACAATAGCATCAAGGAGAAGTGAGGAAAATACCAGCAAAAACCAGTAAATATGGTTCACCATTAACATGTGCTAAAAATGTATGTTTTTACCCTCCTAAGAAACATTGCAATTGTACCCAACCAAATGAAGGGCCTCAGTCTAAAGAATCAGGTCTGCACCAGGGCTTTTCTTGCAATAGCACTGCCTCTGTCTGTGCAACTGGGTGATCAATTCCACTTGTGATTATTTGATGATTTCTGTATCTCATAAGGCCTTCATCTCTTAGGCTCTTTCTCCCAATAAAGAAGTGGGTTCTTTAGTGCTAATTAAGTAGCTTTTCCTTTATTGTTATGAAACTTTTTTTTTTTTTTTTGTTAAAGAGAAATAGCAGCATCATTGGAAAAAGCTTTACAATTGCCATCATCTCTTCTCCACCAAAGAGATTCAGAGGACCAATTAATGATACACTTCTCTCTAATAAAAGTTGTTGCCTTATAGTTTAATAGAACACCTACCCAGTCCAAAGCTGTGAAGCTCAATTGACTGGGGAAGGATAGGAATTAATCAGAGGACATTAATAAACATTTATAAGGGCTATAAGCAATGTCATACACACAACATTGCATAGGTGGAGCATGCGACTGAAAAAAGCCCTGAACCTCTTGGATGAATAATCAGGATGTTCTTATTTCCTGACACAGGTCTTGATGCAACTTTCCTCCTTTTTTTAGTTGGTTTCCTTTAAAATTAGTTCCAGTTTTTATATTTAGCTCCAAAATAACAATTTAAAGCCTCGTGAAGCTTGATAAGCACAATTCTCTGTGGCTAGAAGTCCATTCTTGATGACTTTGCCTGCAAGTTATGGTCTAGAGTTAGAGCCTTGCAGGTAGGAAGCCCAATTAGAGGGTTTCCTAAAGGGCTGGATGCAGTTGAGTGACCCACAGTGTAAAAAGTCTGGTAATTCCTGTGGTGTTAAATCCTTCAGCGTGTTCTTTTGGGGGAGGAAGAACAACACATCAAGGAAACGATGCTGACCTTCTGCCTTGCAGGCAACCTCAGAGACAACAGACTCAGTGGGAGAGTGGACCCTCGAGGTGAAGAAACACGTCCCTTAACATGACTTAAGATATTAAGTGCCCCCTCACAGTCATTATCTATGCACAGATTTTTCAGCCTCTTTTTTAATTAAAACTCCATTTGCCACATGTAGCTGTTTAAGTCTTGTGGACTGCAATATCTTGTCGAACTCACAAATTTGTAACACAAAAATATGTTTGATAACGACTTTCATTCAGTTTTCTTGTATTTCACAATGCTGGCACAATAAGACACAGTAAAACATGATACATTGCTTGTTCCTGTACATTGATGTGAAAGCAGAATGCAATGAATATAAAAGACACTGTAAGCAAGATCATTGCAAAAAAGCCTGTGGCTCATAATTTCTTATAGTGGTTTTTTTCTGTAAAGATTCATACAAGTTTGACTTTTAATATCTAAATACCTCAAAGACTTCCTCCCCCCACACACATTTTTTCTTTTTCAAATTTGTGACAGTTCTTCTGTTTGAACAATGCCTGATGATCTGTGCTGCTTCAGCCCTTCAGGCCATCAGCTGTGGGTGTAATGCCTTATACTTTTCCAGTCAGATCACTGGGAGCAATTTTTCACACTTCAATCAGTGCTGCTGCATTAGTACAGCAGGGATATAACACCAGTGAGCAGAAGTTTTATAAATGAACACCCAATATAAAATACTTTTAGATCATAGTTCATTTGGGTCGTGGTCTGCAAAGCTGGACTTGATTTGAAATGGTCACCTTGTGATAAAAACCTCCTTATCCGACTCATTATATTTGCACTTGCAATGCAGAGCTGCACAGAATATAACCTCAGGTTGTGCAGTTTTGGGGAGGGCTTATATGATACCTCCTACTTTCTCATCTGCACTTATTCCTTTTTATGGAGGACAGTGCCACAGAAGGAGCCTCTGTGTGTTTTGGGTTGTGGTTTTCTAACAGTATTTCAGAATAGTCTTGATTCTGACACTTATAAATGAAATCCAATATATATTCAATTCAAAAGACTTTCTGTTCTCATTATTCTCATGAAGATCTGCTTATGGTGAGTAGTACCTCACCCCTAGAAAAGCCATATTGATTTCAGGAGAAGGACCTGAGAGGTGAGATATTTACAGAACAGCTGCAGAGGATTTTGAAACAGGTCTCCCTATTTTGACTTCATGCAGTATTGACATCTTTCAGATGTAGCAGAGAAATCATTCTATAACAAAACACACTGATCAATCAAACTCTCAGGAGAAGCAGTGAGGTTATATAGGGTGGCATCCATTACCCAAAAGCTGGATAGAGGATGTAGATTTCTGTGTTCCTTGGAAAGAAATGTTTTATTTCTAGAAGATCAATTACATATATTTTATGAGCTTTATGGTGGCTTAGAGGTGTTTTGGGTTTTTTTAACCACCCCTCCCCCAGTAACTAGAAAAATGGCACTCTGATTCTCTGTGGGCATAAAGGAACAATGTTCACTAGACATTGCATCAGAATTTAGCATTTTTTTCAAATGCTGCATGTAAGTTGAATGTGCCAGCAGAATGGATTTAAGGCCACCTACCAACACACAGTTTCCTTTTATATTCACGTGTGAGATATATCACACAGTCTCGTATCTGATACATCACATGAAGTGTCTTGTTTTTCTATGGCTTGTTTGCTAGTCACAAAGGAACACAGCTGTCAAACCAACTAAAATGAAACTCTCCCTGGCATTTTAATTTCTCAGCTTTGTAACCTGGCAATTAAGTGTTAACCTGCCTGGCTTAGCATTGTGTTACATCAGTCATACCAGGTTGAAACAGGTTAGATTTACTCATTTCTACAACCAATTACCAGACATCTCATTCACACTCACATTCTATTCACAGCCATTACATGGTTCATTTCATAGAAGACTGCCTTTGTGTTGCTGTGTTTATACTTTGTTTTGCCTGTGGATAGGGAGAAATGTTGTTCTGCTGAACACTTTCTCACCCTGTCCTTAGCAGATTGCATATGCCTCCATAATTTATTTGAAACAAACAAACAAATGCAACAAATAAACAAAAGCCCCCAAAGCCCCAAATCACAAAATAAAGTTACTGGTGCTTTCAGAATACCTCGAGGAGTTGTTATCTCCAGCAGCAGAGGCTGTGGTATCCAGTGTCTGCTATTAATATGCATATGCCAAAACTAAGAGGGAAAAAGTACAAATGTTTGTCAAAACTGTGAATTATTTCAAGATACTATTCTGTCCTACCAACTGGAATATAGAATTTGGATCTTCTCACCACCACAAGTACATCTTAGAACATCTTCCCTGGTCATGGATATGGACCTTCTCTAAAATGATGACTGTGGCACAGGATCTTCTTTCTGCAAGGTCTGGACTTTGTGTGGTAGACTTAGATGGGAGGGAGACATCTCCTGAAATGTTTTCTTGGGTATCAATATTTGGCATAAATAAAAATCCTTCACCATGTGAGATGACCCTCACTGAGACATCTGTACATTTATTATCTCAGCCCTCTGGTGAATCCAGATGATGTAAGGCATGGACCCAATTAGTCCAAATCGAAGCAGTGCCAAGAACAAGATGGGTGTGTGTCCCACGTAGTACCACAGCCAGGACTGAAAAAGGAGTTTAGAGCCTTCATTATCACAGAAATGGAAGTGTGAAGCCTTATACTTCATTTCAGAAGTAGTCATGGATGCCTGGTGAGATACTAGGAAAACTTCTGGATGCTTAAGTGGCAAAATGAAGATTTATTGGTCATTTTGCTGACATTTGATTTTTGAATATCTGAGGAGTTTTGACTAAGCCTAAAGACTGAAACCTTGACTATTTTAGGTTCACCACTACAGATCTCAGTCCTCCATTCCAGAGTCAAGCTTCTGCTGAGATCACTGAGATTTTCTTGTGCATAAAGAATGCAAGACCAAGTTCCAAAGAAATACTTGAACAGAAGCACGGTGAGACTTCTTTTGTAAAGTATTTTGTCTTTTTTCAAACTAATGTCTGAATTCTCTTCTTCCTTGATTCTCACCACTTATGAAAAATGAATCAGATTCATTCACACTGTTGAGCACTTCCAAGAGATTTTATTACACGTTTTTATGTGCAAGGGCCATTTTGAAGAATATATGTGCTCTCATGTTTAGTGCCCATTTTAGTTTCTCTTCCTGGCAGTTACAACAATTATTTACCATATTTTTCCAGACTGTGCTTAGAAAAGAGGCAATAAAAACACAAGGTGAAATCCTGACTCCATTAAAATAGAAAAGAACTCTGCTACTGATTTCAGCAAAGCCTCTGTCTCCACAGCACACTTTTCCTTGATTCTTGCTAGAATCAGGATTGCTTCATGTGCAGTCAACTCATTCAAAAGTCTAATTCTCTTCTGAGGCCCTTTTTATGAGATGTTACAGTTCCTTAAAAAAAAAATCAAGTTTTAAAAGCAACACAAAGTACACCCCAAAGTGCAGCAGAAAAATCTTATTTGTGTTTAACAGCTTTTGAAATACTTTAAATAGTGTACTTTTCAAGGTAACAAATAGGAATTCAATACTCACAGCAAAGGGAATTTGACTCATGCAGGCTTTGTAACACTATTTGTCTGCAGATTCTTTGTGGCTGCTTGTTGTCAGGGAAGTTTTTGACTTTGCTGCACATCATATTAAGCTGCATTGTACCTCAAAATCACTGACATATTACCACAGCTATTCCCAAAGAGTGGATACAATCCCAGTGGATGTCAGGCTCACCAGAGATCACCAGCGCAGCTCTGCACATGTGATTCTTACCAAGTAGCAAACAGCAAAGCATTTTGTACCTGAGCAGAGAGAAGCCTGGCCCTCAAGAGAAGTAGAGTCATTAACACATTTTGCAAAATATATGAGAAATTATGGTACCGTGAGGAGGCACAGATCCAGAATTTTTGTTTCAGTTCAAGAAATTTAAATATTTTAATTCAAGATATTTCAAAATCTCACCCCACTAGTCTTGCTTTTCAATCAGTTCTTAATTAATTTGGTATCTGTAATATTTTATCATCTTATGAAAATACAGAAAAAAATTCTTTTTAGGAAGTACACTTTCTACTGAATAATACTTAGGTGGAAAATCGCCACTAAGTCTTAGTAACATCTGACTCTGTAAATTGACTGACATGACTTAACAGATCCATCTGGAAAAGTTCAGCTCCTCTAATTCAGTGCAGTCACTCCTTTACTTCTCTGTCTGTGAGGGTTCAGATGCAGCCCAGTCTCATCAGTGAGATTTCATGTTGCTGAATTTAAGTAATAAACATTAATTACTTTGCATTTGAATAATCTTATGCTGGCAGAATTATATAGGGATAGTTTCAGACACTCACCATACAGGACGTGCATTAGATTTCTTGCCTTTTCTCAGGAATTGCCAGTTGCTGGCAGGCAATAGTTTCAGATAATTTACATCTAATGCTTTGATATCATACAAAGAACAAAGGAAAGTTGTAATGAATCATAAAAGACATTTTCATTATCCCAGAATAAACTGGATGCAGTTATTGAATGAGACAGCTCAGTGTTACTGTATTCTGGAAAATTTCACTGAATCATAGTTAACAGTATCCTATGCCCACAACTAAGCATGAGTAGGAAAGAGATTTATGAAGCAAAAGCAATAACAAAAACTCTGAACTTGCCAGATTTAAAAAATGCATTGGGATCAACATTGGACTCCACTTACTAACATAATTGCAGCCCTAGTCCATTTGATGGCATCTTATCTCTATACAGAGGAGAAAAAAGATAGAAATAAGACTAGAACTAACTGTGTGGTTTGTCATGGGTGACCAAATGTATGATTTCTATCCTGGCATTAAAAGTGAATACAGAGCTGTGACATGTGGATTGCCTCTAATGTAATAGCACTAACTTCTCCAGCTGCAGGCATAGTGTTAACATTTGGCCTTTTATCACACCTTCCATTTCCATTTTTTCAATTCTAATCCAAAGGCTCATTGATTTTGCTTGTCTGTGGTAGGGACACTCCAGTAAACAATGAGGAAAAAATGCACTCTTAAAAAAAAAAATAATCAGCTAGTGCAGTGCAGTGAGATGAATGCTTAAAATGTTAAGAGCATCAGTTTTCCAAGGGAGCAATTCTGTAAATATTACTTGGTCACTGAAGTCAACCATTCTAACGAGTAAAATTTTTGATCGAATCCCAGCTTTGAACTTCCTATCAAAAGTATTTGCTTCCAGTTACTCAGTAACACTCGTTATATTCCTCACATTCTTTTACAAGAACATAGAAGTCAACACCCTCTGCTCAGAATAGCCCATGGATATTGGACTGAGAGCGAAGCTTCTTGGTGAGGAAAAGATATTCATTTAGGAGAAACAATAGGGAGAGGTTGGGGCAATATTTTTGCTAGGAAAGTGATGTTTTGTATGTTGCTGTTGGCTTTATCTTCAAATTACACTGAAACTTCCAAAGTCTATGCCTGAACTTCTCCAAGTACTTCACTCAGCTCTAGACAAGATTTCAAAAGACATCCTTTGACCTTAGCTGTGCTGCTTTTAACCCTTGCATGGCTGTAAAACAGAGGGTTCTTCATTGCAGGCCAGTTTTGTTTCATGGCTCCTGTCTGCTTTTCATCTTCCCTTGAGGTACCACCTCCACGAGCCCAAACTGGTCATGGAGAACTTGCAGGAAGATGCCATCACATTCCTTCCATCCACACTTCTATAAAGACTTTATATGTGCTATAAAGTCACATCAGTCTTCATTCTGTTTTAAACCTTGAATATTATTGTCTAGCCTGAGAAAAAAAAAAAAAATTCTGATTTTTCTTCCTGCTTGTGGGAAGATGAGATGGATCTCAAATACTTTACTGCCTTTTAAGTGCTTATAAAAGCATAACTACAAAATAATATTTTATGATACGCTCAACATTATTTTACTTCCCATATACTGCTCTTGCTGACTTGGGCAAAAAAGTTATGCAGGCCATGAATGGAAATAATTTTTCGTGTGTGAGAAGAGTGAATGATTGGTTCTTGCTCTCTCTTACACCTGGTGGTTCAGGTCCAGTTGTCTCCCAGAAGTTCTGAAGTTTGTTCTGGTAGGAGTACTCAGTCCTATCTTAGCAATTCAGGAAGCGTGGCCAAAAATGTGTTTACATTGAAGCCACTGTCAAATTATCTCCCAGGCAGAACACTGGCATCAGATGGATAACCAATCTTACACAGTGTAACCATTTTTATCTTTCTTTGCTCTGTTGCACAAAATATCTGGAAAAAAAACCAGATAAAAAATCCATGGAGGTCTTTTTATCAACTCATAAAGTGCTTTTCATGCAAATGACACTAATGTCACTGAAAGGGCTCACCAGTAAGTGGGCAAGCTAATTTTCAAACCAGCATCATTCTTAAAAATCACAGCAATACAAAAAATAGCACAATATCATTCTTGCAAAGAATGAGGGAGGAAAATCTCTATACACAGAGCTGTTTAGAATTATAGGGTGTTGTTTGACATGGTAGGTACTGTGCTTACTATGAAGAAAATACTTTTTTTAATTCATGGGCCTCTAGTAGAAAAACTGAATGGTCTGAAAGAGTATGATAAAAACTTTATCTCCCTCTTTCTGAAGTCTGCATTGATTTGGATGAGATCCTGTGTATATTGCACGATAAGCAGATTTGTATTTATTCTTTTGTATACTATGCAAAGCATCAGAATACAAAATTAGGTGTGCTTAAGCTTTATGGATATGGTCTTATAGTAATGCAGCAGCCATGCTAAGCCATTTACTGGAGAGAATTGTTACTAGGAGAAGATCCATTACAGTTTTATAGAGAGAAATCATAAGCCCATACTTCACACTTCTGTGCAGGCATTAACAATAAACTGGATAGGAAATCATTCAAAATGACAAGAAGGAAAATAATTTTATGATCACTAGAGGACCTTGAAGAGACTGAGAGTTACACTTGTAAAAATTACAATGAGAATACATCCTTTACAAATGTCTTATAAAAGGAAAAATTTATTATCATTGTTACATTTTGAGGATCTCATTTTCCTGGGGATTTTTAGCAGCTCTGCTCCTAGTGGCGGTTCTTTTTTATTATAATTTTTTTGATCTTTGACAAAATGATAGATCGTTTTCACATTTTTGACAAGGCCATAGAAATGAATGGGATAATAAAAATTGGGAAATTGCTGTTTATTGATACCAAGTCTCATATTTACATCCCACTTTCAGTAACCAATGAAAGAGAGGACATGTTTACATAGACAGCTACCATCCATTTTTTATAAAACTCAAGAGCTGTTCAGTACTATACAACTAATGCACTTTTAGTCAGGGCCAGGAAATAAGTGTTTTGATTGAAATGGCCAAATGTCTTTAGTTAATCCAGATATGCATCTCTGAGATTTAATATGGCCAGAAGTGTAACTTCTCTTTGTATCAAAAATTTAAAATTATCTTTCACAGCTTCAGGAAAGTAGAACCATGACCCTGTATCTCAGCTGAGATGACACAGCATTGGGACTGGCTCATGGACAGTTTCCATCTTACTGTTTGACCTGTCGTGGCCCTTTCTTATGAACTTATGAGACCTTCACAGAAGAAAATTTAATATCTGCATCTGCAAAGAGCAGGAGACTCCTCAAGGAAAAAGGAAAACAGCCACCTTTGTACTAATTTACATATATGAATATACATCAATATACTTTATTGGAGTGCATGTTGAGTGCATGTCTCTATTGTCAAAGGGAACTCCACAGGAGAATTTGCCCTTTGGTGTCTGTTGTGCTTTTCCAATCGCAAACCCAGCATGAGCATAAAAGCACTTAGGTATAGGATTCTAAATTCTTATAATTTTCAATGAGTACTCAGAAAAATTGTTTATTTTCATGTCTACATGTCCCTTGCCTACCTAGTTTAGTAATTGTGGGCAAGTTTCAGAGTGAAAATTCTAACTTCAGGGTTGGGTGAGAACCTAACATCGTCTGTTTAGAAACACAAACGGAATTTGCAAAGGCATCCAAAGCTCATATGTAAATATTCAGAGTATCCACTTTGTAGCTAACACAACAATAGGATCCAGAGGTTCTGCTGTTTCTCACAGAATAATATATCTGCCCTCTCTTTAACCGCCCCACACTCTAAACTAGGCCTGCTGAAGTCAATAGCACTGAAGTCAACAGCTGCAATGAATTGCACTGAGG
This sequence comes from Orthonyx spaldingii, assembly GCA_013397795.1. Lineage (NCBI taxonomy): Eukaryota > Metazoa > Chordata > Aves > Passeriformes > Orthonychidae > Orthonyx > Orthonyx spaldingii. The sequence goes on along the minus strand of VZTJ01003995.1, from coordinate 160,929 downwards.
TCAGTAGCAGTGTGCTTCTGCAAAACTGGGATAACCTTGAGGAGAATCTGTCCCAGCATCTTTAACTGTCAGCTGCCTCTTTTCTTCTACCTCCTTCCAGTGACAATGACTATGGGAGGCTTGCACTCCAGGGAAAAGTCTTCTAACACAGACAGGGGGAAAGGAAACCTCAAGGACAAATGTTACAGTCAGGCTTATAAATCTCTGCTGAGACAGGTAAATAAGAAGATGTTCTACCAGAGAGGTGACCCTAAGTGAGTAATGAAACTTCTTTGAGGCTAAGTAGGCAGTGTGTATCAGTTAATTAATGTATAATGGAATTTCCAGTTGTGGCTTTGTAAATATGCAGAGGTTCTTCCTTCCACTCCTTATACCAAGATACCCCTAGGAGAAACTTTTCCTTTAAATTACAGTGATTTGAGTCTGCAAGAATAAAGGAATAAAAATACACAAAACAGAAACACACAAATCTCATTATAGATTCTTATGCAAGTAACATTCTGACAGAGTTTATCCATCTTAAGATTTGTATGTGCATCTCCTTCTCCTCCCCCAGCTCTGACATCTTAAACACATTTCTCCAGATATTGGGGATATGCTGGTGCTGTTTCTAATGGGGTGCAATACTTGAAGGGGGCACATTTTTCTGGTGAAGTTTTTTATGGTGACCCAGGTAATGCTGTGAGCTGTCGCTGCCGGGGCACTGCCCGATCTCAAGCTGCCCGGTGGCTTGAGTGCGACCTTCTACGCTTGGCTCTCAGCCGAGACCTCTGCAGCCGTCGGGCTGAGCAGATTCTGGTCTCCTTAGCAGCAGCAGCACAAGCAGGTGCAGCTCATCCGAGGGAGCTGGCAGTGTCGATGGTAACAAAGTAACAGCGCGGCGGTGAAGGAGCGGGAGGACTCAAAGTAGCAGCAACTCCAGTTTATTGCACTGAAGGGGGGTGCTACAAAGAGCCAGAATCTGAGGGCGAGCAGGGGTTTAAAAGGGGCGAGAAAAGGGGCAGTCCAAGGGGCGGATCAAGGGAATAAACCAATGGGGGCACAATACGTAACCGGGGAACATCCAATGGAGCAACAGAGTGGTGGAATACATTAACTTAACCAATCACCAGAACCTGGTAACAGAACCTTCGGGTAACTTATGAATATTAAAACAACTGTGAGGGGACGGGGGAGGAGATGGAACCTGATTGACAACCCTGAGTGGCGGGAAACTTTCACTGCCTGCCTTCCCCATCCCCCTCAGACTCACTGTTCTGAGGGGAATAATTTGACCACCTAGTTTCTTCATTTAACCACATGGAGAAGGCAGGAGTGGCCGACTGACCCTCACTTTCAGTGACCACAGCCACAGGCAGGGCCACCCCGACAGTGAGCAAGCCCCAGTGCTGGCAGATGGATGAAGCCACATTCCCTTTAATGCAGTCAGAGTTAAGCAGCTGATGGTCTGACCTTATCTGACAAAAAGAGGAACACAAGGATCATAACCTCTCTGCTATTCTTGACCTTTAACAGACTTTCCTATTACTATGCATTGTGAGCATTAGCAATTTTTGTTGCCTATTATCAAATTATAAATTACAGTTAAGCAGGATAGATTTTAACCATGAAAAGTATTAAGAGAAAAACTGCTCTATTTTTACAATAATTTCCATCATATAAAGAGAAGTATGTATGAAACTTTCAGAGGGTCTATTCTCTGTGTGCAATTAAATTATTTATATGGTGTATAATTAATATGTTTGGTGATTTTGGTAAAGAGGTTTAGCTTTTAATCCTCCTCAAAAGATAAGAGATCACAGGAATGAAATGCAAATTTGAGGCCTTATTTTATGTTTGTATAATAATATCAAGCACTTTTCACTGTGGATGAAATAAGAAAAAACCAAGAAATCCAGAAATCCCCACAGGCTAATGGTTACATTATCAATGCAAGCAAATTCCTCAGCACAATGCTGCAAGGCTTAGGCACAACGGCAGTTCAGCACTGTCTGAACCCATAGTGTAGCAGATCAGCTGTCAAAATACCTTAGTTTCCCACAGGTAATTTGGATATCTAATAGGTGTAGCAACTAAATGCTCTAAATCCCTTTATTTAAGGAAAAATCATCCCAGTTTCAGAGGCCACAAAGACCCCAAATACTGCTGAGCTGCCAGTTTCATTACAAGAAGCTGGACAGAGTGAGAGAGACAGACAGACAAACAGACTGCAGATCTCTCGTGGCCTTCGGCATCACATTCTGCAGGTGAGGAAGAAATGTCCTGACTGTGATCTGCAAAGCCTGTGAAGCTATTGGCCATACACTCAGAAAAGGGATTAAAAAAGGCCAGTGACAGAGCGAACCCTGAGATCTGTGCGAGATGAGGTCTGACTGCTCCGTGCATTTCCACTGCCACACGTACTCGAGCTGCAGAGCGGTGTGAACATGTCCAGCAGTGCTGTGCATGCCTGTCCCTGTGATGCACACACGTGTCACTCACTGTTGTTGCAGCTCACAGTTTGCTTCATAGAGAAAATCAGCTTGTAGAAACAGGCAAGCTTCTTAGTGAACTAGTAAAATCTGATTTCTTACTGATTCACTTACTACTTTCTCTTGTCATAATAAAGCAGCTCTCTTCCAGGCTCCCTGTAACCATATTATTTTCAAGTTTTTTCCCTTGACAAGCATATTCTCTAACCCAAACCTCCCTGCCCACCCTCTCCTTTGCAGGAAGCCTGCTGATCACAGGCCAGGCTGGTGCTGAGAGGCACCCTGCTAACCCCAGGCTGCCACGGGAGGGGAAGAGCAAGCTAAAAAAATAACTTATCCTGACTGCAGGGTGGTTGTGGGTCCTCCTGCTCCTGTGAGCTGCAATTTCCATCTCAGAGTTTAAGCCAGGAGACCTCTATATCTCTGCCAAATCCAGGTGAGGCTGGATGATGGATGTAAGGGTTGTGTTGTAGGCACAGAGTACTATGCAGATGGGCATCTACCCTGTGTAAATCTTAATTTATCAGGAAAAAGGTCTTAAAATGTCCTCAGGTTTCAACTATCTTTAAAAACAAGTCTAATTGTCCCCATGAAAAATGTGGTTTAGTCTTGAGCATGAAATAGGAGGAAAGTCATAGGAAAAGTGTCTATTCTGTGAAATTTCCAAAGCTGTACTCCAAACTCAAGAAATTTTGTTTGCAGAATCCCAGGTTATTTGGACAACCCCAGGGGAACACTGGAACTTCCAACAACTTTGAATGTTGCACATCTTTGAAATATTTTCTGTTATTAATGAAGGTGACAGTCAACAGTCTTTCTATACAAAACCTCCACAAGTTTGAGTTAGTTCATTTTTCCCATGATAATTCTAGTCTGAGGAAGGCTGAGCAAGACACGTTGTATATATCGGGTAACTACAGATCTGTCACGATCCGCTAACATAGAGCAGGATTCGTGATGGTTCGTTACCCGAATCTCAGAGTGCAAAAGAAACACAAAACGGGGATTTTTGCTTCAATCACAACAATGCACTTTATTGCGTGCCAACAACCTGATTATGTGAGAGAGAGAGAGAGAGAGATGTAAGAAACAAAGGATAGAGAGAAAAAGAGGGGAAGGAGGGTTTATAGCTACCAACGGCCGGCGGGATCCTCGTGGTCTTCTATCAGTGGATCCATCGTCGTCCGTGGGGAAGATCTTCTTCGGGGTCTTCTCAGAGAGTACCTTTATAGTCCTTTTGAAAGCGAGGGGCAGTTGGCCAAAAGGTGGGGAAAAGAGAGCTCATTGTTCGTGAGACTGTCCGGAGCCCAGCTTTCACGCTCGGGCCTGCACAGGCCTCCCCGTTCCTTCTCGCTTGGGCAGCCAGGGCAAAGCAACCTGTTCCTTCGGCGTCTCTCAGCGAACACACCTGCAGAGCTTGGCAGGCATCCCACCTCGGTTTGGACAGGACTTCTGTGCAAAAGTCCTCTTGCCCCCTTTTGGGGGGGGTTTTAGTCTCAGTCCCCCCATAGATGATCGTGAGACAGATGAAGGGTCTTCGGACCGTCTCTTACAAGATCCAAACCAACAGTTCAGGTTTTCCCCTTAACCTCTGCATACACTAAAAAATATCATGTGGCCTATTCTGTATTACTGTGAGGATGCTCAATATTATCAAACATGTTTGGTGTGAGCTTCTGTGAAAGACAGGCAGGCATATTATCACAGCAGCCAGGTTCTGAATGGCCCTGCTGAGCTTATATCTCACATGTTAACATATCCTGCATTTGATTTCACTATTTCAACCCTTATTCTATCAATCTGAGATTGGTCACTTGGTGGCTGTAAGCCACTAATTAAGACCCAATGGAATAAAGCAAGAAGTTTGATAGCTGAAGGTAGAGCAAACAAGATTCAGCCATGATAGAAAGTTTACTCAGTTTGCATTAAGCTGTAAATTATTAATTTTTCTACCGCCTAAAATATATTCCTGCAGTGCTAAATGTATCTTCATAAAACCAAAAAATCTCAATAAAGCAGCATAAAATTGTTGGGAAAAATAAATGCAGCAATTATATGCAAGGAGTTCACACTAACTAATATTCTATTATCTGAAAATCATCTATACCAAAGAAGGATCTTGTGACACAGAGGTGAAAAGTTGCTGTACTTTGTCATTCCAGAGAACACAGTTCCCCTAAGAGCTTGAATGAGAAAAAAACCCAGGCAACTGTCCACATGTTGGCAATTTATCTGAAAGAGGTTGAAATCTGTTTTTTTAGTTTCATTTGAAAAGATTTTACATCTCCTGTGTTTACTTTGAGGTTGAGACTCAAGTTCAGGATACAAAGGAAATCTAAACATTAGACTGGAAATATTTATTCATTTCAGATCAAAACACAGTAGATTTTACTCAGTCTTTTTGCTCATGCTTGTTGATATTATTCTTCAGGAACTAGCAAATGGCATAACTTTCAAAAAATGAATCTCACTCAATTGCTAAAAAAACTTGTTTAATGAGTAGCTGCATTAAATTAACGTTGGAGAATGTCACAGCCATGTCATTTTTATTCATTCCTTCTGTCTTTATAAAAAACTCTAGCATTGTAATCTGAAAAACTATTGTGAAACTAAAGGTTTGTCAATAATTCTGAAAATCAAAGAGACAGATTATAAATTCAGCCTTGTCAATGCCATTACTGTTGGAGTACAGTATATCCTGTTTCAACCACAGAGATCTTGTTACAACAAATTATATTTTATTTTGCTCATTCACATGATGCAAATAACTCCACACCTTTCATGGATGCACAGCAGTAAATAGTTGCACATTTCTGTTGAATTTCTGCCCTGTGCAGACCTAAACCCATCACTTTTCTGGTACCCTCTCTTTACCTCCCCACTTGGGCAAGGCTGCCAGATCCATGGTTCATTCCAAGTGGAAGAAAACAAGTATGAGCTGTTTGAGATGACAGTGACTTCTGTCTGGTCCATTATCACATCACAAAGTGCGATTTCCAATCATTATGAGAACTGTTTTATTTCCATTGCTTTAGACAGCTGATGTAAGAAACAAGTCTCACTTATGTAAGAGTAGTTCTGGACAGAAAAAACCCATAGGAAAATTAATGTAAGGTGCTCTTTTTATAACATGTCACTTAAATCTTAACACAAAGAACCATTTTAAAAACTGGCAGCGGGCAAACCAAGTGAGTTGTGATTGATAGTAGATTTTAAATATAGATTTGTAAATAAATATGTGTAGATGTTGTGTTAGGGACATGTTTTAGTGATGGACTGGGCAGTGCTGGGTTAATGGTTGGATTTGATAAATTTAAAGGCTTTTTCCAGTCTAAACAATTCTATGATACCACAATTTTTTTCTTTTCCTTGTACACTTACAGGATGGCAATTTCATATGAATACATTTCCTACTTGTTTCCTACTTTTCTATTTAAGGTATCACTAATGAAAAAAAAGGCAGTTTTTATCACTTCTTCCTTCTTATCCACTACACTGCATTTCGGTTACAGTGTCAAGATGCAAGAGATTTATTTAATATAATTAGTTCTCCATATAGCTCAGCTGTTGTTATCACCCAATTATCCCCCAGCTACTTTGAAATAAATTGTTAAGAAACCAGGCTTCCCAGATAGCAAAGATTTTTATTTTATTAAGGAAATTTTACCAGATGTGTGTATAAGAGCACATAGGGGAAATTTACTGAAAATGTACACTGCATTACATGATACAGCCTTTTGGAAAGATTGGCTCTCTTAAAAGTTTTCATTATGCAGAACTGCATCACTGTGTACAAAGAACATTGATAAAATAGGCAATTGTTGTGGCAATTTAATGTGGGTTTTATTTTTATTTTTTATTTTTAGAACTCCTGTTAGTACATTTGCTTTTAACAGGTGTTAATGCACGGAGCTTTCAGCAAAACAAATTAGAGAGGAAATTTTGTTTCTTTTATGGGATTGCTGAAGACTTTTTTTCTCATTTAAGATGTGTAATTTAATTTTAGTCAATTAAAATTATCATCAGTTTGTTACAAAACCTGTCTCATCTGTGACGTCAAGCCAAAGGTTGAGTGAACACATGAGAATTGTATGTGAGAAATTTCCTTAAAAATTAACCATTCATTGAATTTGGAATTTTATTCCTTGTGGTTACAAAGACTCTCAGCCTTGCTTTCACAGCACTTTACCTGAAATTCCCATTGCGTTCCCAGGTAGCAGGAGTGGGGCCTTAGTGTATTAGGCCAGAGAGAGGAATTTCTCAGCCCATTGCTTCACATGCTTGAGGATCACTGTGAGATTTAAACCTCCTCCATTTTCACACTGAATTTCTGTGAAAAAGTTTTCAGTTCTAGCAGGGAACATGCTCCTCTCACATTTCAATTATTTGTGAATATTCCAGCAAGGATGTCTTCACAGAAATGAGGTTGGAAGAGCCTGATAACTTAAATTCTCTTGCCAAGTTAGAATGTTCTTTTAGATTACATTCAATTGCCAAGTCATAATTATTTTATGTGATCTTTCTTTGGTGGAATTAAATCTCTTCTCCCTGGTATCCAGTCCTAGGATGCATGGGAATGGTTCAAAGCTGTGCCAGGGGAGGTTCAGACTGGAATTGGGAAGCACTTCTGTACAGAGAGTGTGGTGTTTGAACACTGGAACAGCTCCCTAGAGGGGTGGTTGATGCCCCAAGGCTGTCAGTGTTTAAGAGGCATTTGGACAATGCCATTAACAACATGCTTCAGCTGCTGGTCAGCCCCAGGCTGGTCAGGAAGTTGGGCTTGATGGTTGTTGCAAGTCCTTTCTACCTGAAATAAGCTGTCCTATCCTACTCTAATGACATTTTTAATTCACTCACAAAAGTTCTCAGTTTCTGTATTTTGATAAAAATTTCCAAATCTGGAAATATAGAACAGCCTTTCTTTATTTAGGTTTTTGCTCTTGCTAAAAATAGTTTGGTTTTGTGTGATGTGGTATTTTTACTCTCTATAATCTCATTTTGCTATTAACACCAAAGACTCCTTTCAAGGGCTCTTCTTAAGAAGAGAATTGAACATCCAAAAGATGCATCTGATTTTAGGCAAGCAGACCATTATCCCATTTCTTTTGAATCCAGACTGACAAAGAGTTAGCCTGGATCAAGCACTAAACTCATATAATAGTCAACCCATCTATATTCAGACAAATCCTGTGGGTTTTCAAGCACTTTTGAAGAGGATATGAAAATCATTACATTAGGAAAGTGGTAGTTATTGCTGCAATTCTCACTCTGGATTTATTTTTTAATAGCAATTCTGTGCAACTTTTGTCATTGTTGAAATCCTAGAGGAAAAGGCTGTTTACGTTTCTTTCTCCAACATGAAGATGGACAAATGACAATGTGCTTTGCTGGTTTTAGCCATAGCAACTGAAGATTCATGGCTGTATAAATCGAGTATAAGCACTAAACTAAAACTACATAAATGAAAGAAAATGGAAATTACTTTCCACAGAAATTAAATCCAGACCCAGAATATATTCATGGCCAAGGGGGAAATAGAAATATGTATTGATAATTTACAATATGAATAATAACAGGAAAGCAGTAACATATTGTTCTTTAAAAGTGCATGAAAAAGCTGGTTTCCATGAGAACACACCTTTTGGTTTTGTTTTGTTTTAGTTTAGTTTGGTTTTTTTAGTCAAGAATGTGCATAGCTAGGTAACTCAATTCTTGTAATAGAAATAAATAAATAGGACATTATGGCTTGGAAAGGGTTGGCAGACAGAAAAACTCTGATTTGTTCCATGGCTGGCAATTGCTGTGTTTGATATTCACAGTGCTTTCAGCAACTCCCCAGTAACCCAACAGTGACCATCATGTGACCGTGTCAAGGTAATGATGTAAGACCTGTTCAGCCTGTCTTAGAGAGGAGCATCAGGTCTCTAACAGAACTGCTAGTCTGAGATTTTAAGACAAGGTTTTATCTGTTTAATTGTAAGTTGGATCCACCACACACACTGCATTTGTGTGTACACCAAACAATATCCCAGATGGCATTCGTACCAATCTAACCGTTGTATTGAGGGACAGCACTGATACATGTTTTTCCTCCTTCCTCTTTTTCTCATCCATTCCTAATACATCAGTATGGTTGTCTGCTATCTCACAGTGCAAAGTGAATTTTCTGCAGTGAAGCGCCTGGGTTTTATCTGTGATAGCTGTCTGCACATACCAGCATTGCCTGTTACATAATTGCTCCAATTATTGGCATTGTCTTTGAAAAGAAATGTGTTTTTATTTTCAAATGTGAGCTATTTTATGGAGCTCTTTTAGCCTAAGCAAGATTTCTTGCTCAAAAAAAAAAAAAAAATAGTTGGGAAAATATGTGAATACTAGATAAAGAAATTGAAAATATGGGATCAAGCAAGCATTCAAAATTAAGTCAAATTAACCCAGACAGGGCAAGCCTGTACCAAAGACTGCATAAGGGAATGTCATTAATTTTCACATTTGTATGAAGTTCTCCATTATTTTCTTTTTTTAAAAAGGGTACAGTCATTTTTCCAAATAGGAAGAGCCCTATCTAATGGGTTTAGTTCCCTATGAAGAGTGTTTACGCCTTTATTAATGTAAAAATTACAACAGGGTAGTAATTCTGAGAAGCTCCAGGGATGAGGTGATTAGGGAATATGTGACGTTTCAGCTCTAAAGCCATCATTTACCCTGGATGCTACAAACATCACCTGAAAACCACCCACTAACTTCTTGTCAGAACAGCAGCATTTGCTCAGGACAGCTGGAACAAAGCTGTTCATGCTTTTCACATTAAACTACTTTTTCTCCTTCTGTCCTGTTGCAACCTATGGTTGTTCTCAAAGGTTCATTTTGAGACACTGGTCACTAGGGAAATGCTCTGTGGAGGACCAGAACAAGCCCAAGTTCACAGGCAAGGGGAAATAATTGATACAGCAACTTGATGCAGCAGCAATTATAAATATTTTAATTATAACTGAGGTTGAGATATGATACCTGGCCTACAAGACTTCTGTAGCAAGATTAAAGCTGGAAAAAGACACAAAGATAAGATAATATGGATACAAGATTTAAGAGAAAAATACTTCCTAAGCATCCTGGAGAAAGAGGAAATTTTCCTCAGGGATTTGAAAAAGCCATAATGTTTGCCTTGGATGAGAAACCCTTGTGCTTGTATGCATTTATAGCTCCTCCCATTTTGCACTATACCTTCCCAACTCCAGGTATCATAAATTCCCCCAGGCAACCTCCAGAACTCCCCCAGGTAAACACCCCAAGTCCTGCTGCAGAGGGTGGGGCCCAGAGCTACCACAGCAGATAAAGTTTGACTCCCTGTGAAAATCCAACCCCTGGGCAGTGCTACAAAGAGCTCATCTAAATGGAATAAGGGCACTGTGATGGTCAGATCACTCAAGCTACTGTTTTAACCCAACAATATGAAGTCTGTCTCTTCAAGCACCTCAAAAGTATCATGAGTTTCCTTCAGCCTGTGGTGTTTTCTTTCAGGATGAATGAAAAGAAATAAAAATACAACTGAGAGCTACTTTGGTTGCTTTGTTAACAGAGTTTGTAGCCAGGACTGACGGCAGCCTGGGCCAGGTCACCCTCTGTAGTCCCTTTGAGGCTGCAACCATAATTCTTCCCAAGGTGGGCTCTGGGGTGACAATGTCAGATCACAATCACTGCTGAGACCATTCACCCCTTAAGCAACAAATACTCAAGTCAGGCCTTGTGGATAGTGTCAGACAGATAAATGCTCAAGGAAATCTTGACAATTAACAAGCTTCAAATGCCACATACTAAATAAGAAGGGCCAGATTTAGCCAGGATGCATGTGTAGCTCTCAAATAACTTCCCAGTACTCCTCTTGAGTCAGTATTGCCTACAAGGTAATTTAACTTACTGTCTTGTCTTCCCAGCTGATAAAAAAATAATCTCTTCCTCTGAGACACCTAACGGATGATCTGCTGACATACATGCCTAAATAATTATCTGTCTAGGAGACTCTTTTATATGGTGAGTCATCATTCACTGTCACCATAAAGGGCTTGTTCTAATTTTGAGACCCTCATTAGAATTAAAATATCAAACAAAGTGTATGTGTCTGACAACTAGTCCACCAGAACTGCAGCAGGAATTCTGTACAGCCAGAAGAAAACAAGGAGTGTTTTGAAAGCCCAAGTTTAGAATGTACAACATTTTCAGCACAGAGTGAAGTCAGAGTTCAAGGCACAGAACATTTGAGTTCAATCTGCTTGGAGGAATTTTCTCTTACTAATTGTCTGTAAGCAGAAGAGAAAAATGTTGAGAAAAGCAAAGAGGCAAAATATTGTACTCCAGTGCAAACTTCCATGGTACCTCCAGGGAAGGAACAGAACGGAAGGTACTAGATATAAAAAGCAATAGTTTTTCTCTTTTATTATTATTGTGGAAGAGAAGGTAGGTTTGGGATTACAGGGGCTCTTACAGGATACTTTAGTGCCTTCTATGCAAACTAACATGGAAGAAAAAAGTTGGAAAACAATCTAACAAGAATGTTGAGTGATTTCCAGCTCCCAGCTGATGTCAGGTTCTTGTGCTCTTTCTGCCAACCACTTTTCTATTTAATTTCTTTTAGAAGACACAAATGTAGCAGGCTATAATTAAAAAAAAAAATCCTTTTCCACAAGTTAAAACAGAGCTCAGTGTGACATTGGACTCCAGAAGTCAAAGCTGGAGCAGGGTGGGAGGAAGCAAACTACAAAGGCTTGAGGAGCTGGAATCTCCATAGAAAAAACCTGCTCTTTGTGCCTAATCTCAGCCATTAGGGAGCAATGCTTGGCTAGTAGGATTTGTTTAAACCATACATCAGAACAGTTCTCTGAAAGAAAATTTGACTTTTGACTCAAAAAAACCCATTGAACTGGAAATGGATGCTGAAAAGCTTTCAGAGCATAAACCTCAGTCTGTGGATGAGAATAGCTGTAACTTAATAGACTTAGACAAGTCAAGGCTTTTCCTCAGAATATTAGGGGGCAATGCAGAGGAAGTTTAGGGTACACCCGAAGATGTTAAATGTGTGGGTTCCCTGCTTATACAACAATTGTGAAAAAGGAATTACATCAGCAGAATTCTGAAAGCCAGTTTATACTAAATACATGTGAGCTGCATAACCTAGTCTATATTTATATAAACAGGTGCTGTTCTCCCTGACTGGATCAGCCTTACATGGGTACAGCTGCTCCTGCCACAAAGGTACCTGAGAGAACTGTTGGGGCCTCCCTGCCACTGTGGGGAGAAAAAACACTGGTTCTGCTTGGTCAGAGTGTGTCTTGGCTTCAGGCTCAGCTGTAACTCTGATGACACGGTGGTGATTTTCTCCCCAGCTCCCACTGTTTAATCTTGGTGTGAGGAACCCTCCTGCTTCACATCTATTGAACCAATTTGGTTGCTGCTTAGCAAGGGTTTACCCAAATGTCATCACCTGCCAGTAGCTGATCAAGAAAAAAACAAAAAAAAAGGACAACACCTAGCCCCAAAATTCTCACAACTGTGTTCCTGTCTCATGTCTCTTTGCAATGCTTTGATGACAGCCCTGGTTTCAGTGCCACATCTGAAATTTCCCCTCCACATTACTTCTCTGCTTACCCTCATACCCCTTCCTCAGCTGTAAATATCTCCTTTCCATCTCCGGAAGAGGTTCATGTGTATCAATTGTCAGTTAAATAGATACAGAAGCAATTGATAAGAGATATATAGCTTAGTTCTGGAAAATAAAAATATTTCTGCCTTTATTTTCTTTACATCTGCTCCTAATGTCTCCCTGCTTTCTCTTTGCTTTTAGGCTTTGTTTGTGTGACCTCCATACATGCAGACACAAAAATATCCCAACAAACAAACAAAACAAAAAAACCCATATCAAAGACTTAAATAAGTTCAAGGAATGTGGGTAACCCATGGATATTTAGCGTTGCAGTGAATCGTTGTCTCCTCTATATCACACTGCAGATATTCATATAGCCCTACCATGGCTCTGCTCAGAGAAAGAAGCCCCTTTCTGAACTGGGATATTTAGGATGCATCCGCGTTTTGCACAGCCTGTACCTGCTCCCAGCTCATGCTCAGCAGCAGCAGCAGCAGAACTTCAGTGGTTTCCTACCTGCTTCCTGAACAACCACAACTCACAGTTCCTGACATTTTTCTTCCCCTTGAGAAACCTGCTCTCTGCCTTGAGCCGAGGTACAGGTGGAGATGTGCCCATCTCTGTAAATGGTGATCTGTGGTACTGAGGGCACCAGGGCTTGGCCATCCACACAGGGGGCAGTGAGCTGGTGCTTTGCTTTGACATCTTGTCTGTGCCAAAGCCTGCAGAGATGCCCTGGCAGCTGCTCTGGCAGCAGTGGAAATGTCACAGTGTGCAGGGGCTTGGCTGTTTTTGGTGTCTCACTCCATCCCAATCCTCATCCCCATCCCTCCCCATGCCTCTCCAAGGCCCTGCCCCAGAACTCCCACTTCAGAACCCCACCCAGCCCCTCAACACCATCGTGTGGCAGCAGCCACCAGGTCCTCGTCCCTGGCCCCCTGTCCAGCCAGGTCTGTGCAGCTGAGCTGCTCAAACCGCGGGATCTCGGGGCTTCCTCCCCACCCTGCAGGCACGGGCTGTATCCTGAGCGGCTCTGCAGGAGGCACCTTCCTCCAGGACATCACCATAGGGCATCTGACCCTGGCAACCACTGCCATTCCTGACACATCAACACTTGCCTACTGCCCAAACCCTCTCCTGGGTGTTCCTGCACCGCTGCCCTGCTGAGCTGGCTGGGACCCCTCAGGAATCACTGGGTGCCACTGGAACCCAGCAAGAACACCCCTTGCCTAAAGGATCACAGGTTTTTGAGGTTTTTTATAAAACATCTGCTCTATAGTGGCTGATTGTTTGTGTCAACCGCCCCAAATGTAGCAGAAAATACCTTATGCATATGCACACATGGATATTATATTTACCTACTATATTATAAAGTAGTCAGGATTAGACACTTTTAAAAAGGGTCCTTTTTCTCCTTGTTGCAAAAATTAGGCTTACAATTATGGATTAGTATGGTCCATCACACTGTGTGTTACTGCTTTAAAGAAAACTGCTGTAGCAATGGTTCTAAGTTTGTCTTGTGTAGCATTTGATTCAATGGGGACACGATGTCACCAGTGTCTTTAAGTAATTTTATGACATTTCCTTTGCTGGGTTCTGTAGAGACTTCTGTAATATATTAAAAAAAAAAAAATAAAATCCCAAAATATTTTTCTTCCTACCCAAACTAATGTGACATCCAGCTACCTCTGATTATTATTAAACTGTGCAAGTTGCCAGCTCTGCTGAAAGTTTTGTGAAGTTTCAGCAACTTCTGAGTCAGCCTGTAATATTTGTGGTTTTATGTGGAAATTGTGCCCAATCAACAATGAATGTGAATGCACAGCTTTGGGCAAAATGTGGATATGTAAATGTATCTGCATTGGCACTGAAGAAAAATGTCCCCTTTATTTCCTTTTAAGGTGAGTCTTATACAGCTGAAATATAGAGCTATGAAAATGATGAGAAATTACATTTTATTTGAATAAATTAAGAATGAAGATAAATATTTTTCTGTATTCTACAGCTGGATTTATTTCCTCCTGTACTAGTTCAAGCCTGTCTAGCACGGCAGTGGCAAGCAGAGTGCCATCTTGTGGATAAAGACCTGTAGTCAGAATAAAACATGGACTTGTCTTTTCTCCACTGGTTGGAAGAAAATCAATTATGGTGTACAAATATGGCCCAGGACAGCAAGCTGCATGCACGAGCATTGGTAGTTTTTGACAATTCTTCCCTCCTGATACACAGCAACAACCCTACTGGGAGTGTGCCAGACGGCAGCACCAGTGGAATCCAAACATATCTTTCCCTGGAGTGTATTATTTTGAATTATGCTGGTGGTAATACATAGTAGATATTCACTTGGTTGGCTTATTAATAGAGAACAATTTCCAACCGTGGAAAATGTACCATTTTTATCATGGTATGTTAATTATAATATTTCGCATGCCAGTAAAGATCAGTCACAACTTATATTTAGAGAAAGTCTGAATGATTAAGAATGTTCCTAAATCTTATGTTTTAATCCAGTTTTGGAATGGAGACAAAATCGGTATTGCCTGTCTATTAATAGCTGATCACAAATTTAAGGCATATTTCTGTGCAATCTGTCCATAAATTAGGTTTAAAAAAAGAGAGGAATTGCCATACCATAGCATTCGATACGCTCTCTCTGCAGTATCACAAACACACACATGGATTTCTCTGTCCCCTCTAAATGCTGACCAGCTCCAGTAAATGGCAAAATCATAAATTGAAATCTGATCCTCTGCTCATATTTTGTCTGTGGTTGCATCCATGGCTTGGCCTTCTGCACCGCAGAAAGTGTCCCCATACTCTTCCCAGGCTGCCTGAGCCCGCTTCCACTGCCCGTGCATTTCTCCTTTCCCTTTAGTTTCACCAGCAGTTTCCCACTCAGCCATGTCAGTCTCTTGCCTTCCTTGCCTGATTTCTTGTGCCTGGGGATGGAGAACTCGTGCACTATGGAAAGTGTCCTTAAAAACCTGGAGTAGAGAGGAAATTGCTCCTTTTGCAGTCTTCTGGCCCAGCTATGTCATCTAACTGATCTGAGATACCAAACAGACCCAGTGAGTGCATCTGGGCTTCCCTTGTCTTAAACTGTTGTGGAATGAAGCACAAACAGACTGGCCTGTGAGAAGTAAAGCACTGCAGTTTTAGATGCTGAGATTCTCAGGTTCCTAATGAAACTTATCAAATTAATCTCACTACAAAGCAAATTGCAGTGTAAACAAAGCAGAGTAGCCTAATTTGCTAAACCTATCTGGGTGATTTGCTCCTAATTCAGAAGAATTTCTAATGAAAACTGAAGAAGTGCTGTGTAGCTTTATGTTGTATGCCTTTCCCCTGACTTTAAGCTGCAAAACATTCACCTGATTCACTGAGGACAGAATCAAGGCACTCGCCCAGAGTCAGGCCAGCTCTTGCCTTGGCCAGCAGCAAGGGTAGCCCTGCCAGTCAGCTCATGGGCAGTGCTATCTTTACACGTACAGGGAGAGTGGAATGTTTTCTGTGTTCTCCTATTCCACAGGCTTGGATCCAAGCAAACCTGCAAAACAAAAATCCCTGTGCCGGGCCTCCAAGCTCTTTCAAGGGCCCATGTCTAGCTCACAACAAGCACTGTGGGGCCATGGACTGTTTGGTTTAAGTTGTAGAAAGACAGTTCCTGCTTAAAAAGTGACTTGAGCAAAGCCTGCTTTCCCCTGCTGCCTCAGCTCCCAGCTCCCAGCTCTATCCCTGCAGTGGCCTGTTATTTATCTGCTGAGAGGTGCCCGCAATTTAAAGTCGATTAGCTGCAGGGCCATCAATCTGTGACAGAAGTGTGTAGTTTTCTGTCCTAGAGCCCAGTTCTTGACTGAGGACACTCTGCAAGATCTGAGCAAATTGAAGATAAGTAGGTTCTTATCAGATGGATCCACAAAAAGTTACCAAACACTGAATAATATCTAAAGGCTGTACTCTGGAAAAATAGGCTGTTCATTGTGTTCATGAATGAAAAATTACAGATAGAGTAAGTTGCAAATAGTAGCTTTTCTCCTTTCTTATTAATAGGGTTAGTTCCAACTTCCATTTACATCATGTGTGCTGCATTCTTTCAGATGATCATTAATTTGTTTTTGCTGAGAGCCAAATTTTGACATGCACTCTTAAATCAAGTGAGGAGCTCTTCCAACCATTCCATACAGCAGTACCAGGTAGCTCTTTAGCAGATTACTGGGCTTTCCAGACCTGTTACCTATTGATTCTGTAGAAGGGACAATATTGTGGATTTCAGATCCTTGGTGGATTTCAGAAATGGAGTATATACAAAATGGTAAAAAAGTTTGTGGGACCTCCTAGACATATGCTGTGTCTGGTCTCACTGATGCAGTTCTGTGAGAAGCAGTGAAGCAGACAGGATCTGTCAACAATTATTCATCAAACGCCTGATTTGTTAAATATTGCATACAGATTGCCTGCTGAATAACAAGAAGCCAATTCTGGAACTTGCTTCAGTGTAATTCAGAACTCCTCCCAATCAGCTATTAACATCTGGACTTTTGAGTATGTTAGACCAGGCTACCAAGCTATTATTTTAATTTCATTGCTGCCTTCTTACAAGTTCCTATCTAATTAACTGTAATAGTGCTATTTGAAAAGCTTTCAATTTTTTTAGAGCAGCTTAGAAGCAGTGCTAGCTGTCTTGGCAAATCTTGCATTTGTTTTGATAACTTGAGTGATTAATAGATTGAAATTCAACCACCTTATTCTAGACTCAGAATTGTTGACACATAATGCGCAATGCATTAAAAAGCTCTTTAGAAAACACTGATGCTTTAAGCATTCCTCAGTTTGCCCACTCTAGGAGAAGAAACTATGAAAATAGCCAAGGAATGTCCTTCC
The DNA here is from genome assembly GCA_013397795.1 of Orthonyx spaldingii. Taxonomy (NCBI): domain Eukaryota; kingdom Metazoa; phylum Chordata; class Aves; order Passeriformes; family Orthonychidae; genus Orthonyx; species Orthonyx spaldingii. Next base: position 143,940 of record VZTJ01003995.1, on the reverse strand, counting down.
TTAGTAAAACTACAGAAGAGGACCCTTTTCAACAAATTCATTTTTCAATGAATAAATTCCCTTTCCTTGATGAAACAAAGTATGGGTTTGATCCAGCTGCTACTCCATCAGAGTAAATGAAAGTGGAGACTGCCACAGTAGATGGTGCATATTCCTTCATGGGAATTAATGCTTGAGTTAAATAGACAACAATCAAATCACTGAAGGGGCATTTTCAAAAGAGGCACTTTTAAGAGTCAAAATCTTACTAGAGCATTTTGGGTCAGAGGTTAATGCCCACAAATACTTTTCATATATTTATACAGGCAGCTTACCCTATTCTTAAACTCCAGACAAGGTTTCAAGACAGATCTGTGATGATCTCTGACTCACCCAGTGTTTGAGCCCAGCTGTCCATGAGTGCTGGCACATTGTTCAAGGCCTTCCAGGAATTGTGGAGCACAGGCTGCTGTGAAAAGGCCTAAGATCCCAAACAGAGGTGGCTGCTAAAAGCAGATTTACTTATGTAATTGTGGCATGAGCACGTTCACTTTCTGAGTCCAACCTGAAACGTGTGATTGGAATCCTGAATTGTGAAACAATTTGTGTCCCAAATTCATAACATCTCTTCCAGAGATTTTTCCACACCTTCAACTCCAGTCTCTGTACAAAGCAGGGAATAATAGCATTAGGCTAATGGCAATCAAACCTGGAGCAGCACTGAGGGCTCTTCAGATGGGGAGGACAGATATTTGCCTTCAGTTGACTTGCAGCACAATTCCTCCACTTCTCAGAGGTGAGAGGATGAAGTGCTTGCAGATAATGCTCTTCCCTGGCCCTTGGCAGTCTGGTTTGTTCTGTTCCATTTTCCCAGGCAATGAGGAGGTGTTTGCAAATAGCACAGCTTTGCATTAGTTGAATCTGTAGTCCTCAACAGTAATGTAGACCCCAGTTTTATCTAAGAGATTTTTGTTTTTTCAGATTGGTTCTTGTACATACAGTTCTCTCTTCTTCTCTTGAACAAGCCCATAAGCAATAAACAAAATCCCAAAACTGAAGACATAACACCAAGAAGACTTAGTAATGATTTAAAGTGGAGCCGGAAGGGAGATGGGAAACGGGTTGCTAATGTTAAGTCCCTCCTGCTGTTAGCAGGAGCTTAAGGCATATCAGAACACAATCCCAGGCCATGTATCTGTGTTGACTGATCCTGTACAAGAATGAGGAGCAAATCCAAGCCTCTGGAAGCAGAGACTGAGCTTTCACTGCCTTACATCTAAGAGCTCAGTTCAGGTTCTTCTGCCGTGGTGCTCAAGTGTCAGGGTAAGGGATTCAGCAGATGTAAAACTGGAACAGCTCTGCCTGTACCAGGAGCAAAATGTACCAGGAGCTTCCTCTCCCCATCACCTCCTACCCACCTGGATGCCCTGCACATGGCTGTGCACCTCGTCTGTGCTGGTTCTGTGCTCTGGCAGTGCCCAGACACCGCCCAGCGCCACATTCAGGCCACAGGGAGTGTCAGGGCCACCCCTGGGCGGTGACATGGGACACCCACCGTGTTCTGCAGACAAGTACAACACTACAGGGCATTTTCCAGACTGCTGTAATACTATTTCACTACAAGGTACAAAGGCAGGAAAATTTCTGCAGTGGGAAGAACTTAGCATTTTCAAGGAGCCGTTAAGATAACAATAACTCACCAAACAAATCACTGTTTGGCCTTTCTCAGACCCTGATTTTGCTACCATCCATTGCAGGGAAAATAATTATGCCAAAGGATGCATAACTAGTCTTGGTGTATATCAATATGGGCTTCTGCTGTGCATCCAAATAGATCTCTGGAAGCTTCACTGGGGCTCTGTAATTGTCTTTGATTAACCTAGACATAATGATAGGAAGCTGCAAGATTGTAACGGAGATAAGAATTTCACTTAACAAATGGCCTTATCAGGTGCTCTTCTGTATATCTATATTTGCTGCCTCCCTCTTGAGAAACAGGCTGGAGAGAACACAAGAGAGGTGTTGAAATAAAATCATAGGACATGTAAGCTCAAAGCACTTCAGAGATGCAGTGAACCACAATGTCATTAAAACCACAGGCCACACTCTCTCACTGCATGTGTGTTTTCATGGTTCTGATTTACAAATTGTTTGGAAAAGGACAGGATTAAAGTGACTGTTATTTGTCATTTGAAACCCTCAAAGCAGTTCACAAGAGAAAGTGATGTGATATTTCTAGTCAGACAGACCAGCACAAAGGCAGAGGTTGCAGAAACTGTGGCTTAAACAAAGCTTTGATAGGAAATTGAGAGCTGAAATCCTTGATCAGATTACACCACCAGATTACACCATATCCATGTTTATTTATAGAAATAAGGCAATTAAGGCAATAAAAAATCTAATTTTTATTACTTGAATAAAAGCTCAGCAGCTAGAGGCCCTCATAGATCAGAGTCTGGCTCATTCTCTGTTCCTTGATTTTACCTTCTGACAAGTGATGGGCTGTTAAAAACAGAGAACGGTGATGATTCACAAAATGTGTTATAAGGAATACTATCAGCTGAGATTAATGTTATATCATGTGTAATATTTATTGTCAGAGCTAGCGGAAATGTTTTCTAAAATTTACATTTCAGCTATGAACTTTGGCTAACTTTCAAATGTTAATGATTTTTTGCAAATGCAGATGCAAGACTGTCAGAGGGTTTTCTGAATTTGGTTTGCTAGCTTGTTCCAATTTATGTTTATCTATTTGCTTTCTCAGTTCCTTTTAGATGCAGGAAGTTTTTAGAATTTATAAAGCCAGCAAAAGGTTAGATTTTCCATTCATATGTGGTAGCTTTGTTATGCCTTAGTCTGGAGAAAGAATCTGAAAACCTCATCTTTAATGTTCTTTTTCATAGAACTCTCTAGTGATGCCACTGCAATGTAAGAGTCCCAGGATAAACGTTTTGGGGTAGATTTCCTTACTCTGTTCTCCTGTACTTCATATCTGACATTTCAACTTTAGGATTATCAGATCTGCTTAGCATCAGGTATTGTTGAAAATTAGTTTTTCAAAAATAACATTTCTTTTAAATATACTTATTTTAATTAAAAATTAAGTCATCGGGGAAATACAGCAAAATGATTAAATGTTGGGTAGGGATTTTTCATATGATAGAGATGTCACTTCTTGAAAGAAATCCAGAGCTGACAGAAGTTCACAGAATAAAGGCCACAAAATTCAGCTGTTTGCCTCTATGATGCCCTTGGGGAACACTGATTCTCAACTCTGACTACAACAATGAAACTGAGTTTGGAAGGTTCAAGAATGTCCCAACTCTATCATCTACTCTGTGAATCTCTAGAACTGAAATATTCTTTTTCCATGATTTAGAAAACAAACATGAGAACACAAACATAAATAGATGTTAATGCAAGACGGACTCAAGGCGTGCACTAAGCAGAACAATAATGGGAGTGACTACTTCCCAAAACTGGATAATAAATAGTCTGACTGAGGAGCATGAGTTTGATTTCACTGTTTTATAGATTGGCTCCTAAGCTGCACTTTTGAATGCCCAACCATGTTTGGTTACAAGTAGAGAAATGACATTAAAATGCTGGTAAGCAGTTCCCAAAACTTAGATGCTAAACCAGAACCTGACTGGCAGCCCCAATGCCACTGAGCACTGACCTCAGCTGAAACTTGGACCACTGGATGCATGTACCCATATTGGGCTGCCAGCCATAAATCAGATTTAAAGGGCCAAAGAGATACAGATAAAGACCTTTTCAGCTTCTATTATCTTTCACTGTGCACCTGTCAATACTAACAAGCTACAGCCTGAGGAGGGAAACAGTGCTTGAATGGCATTTCGTGGTGTTAGATAACTGGTTTTGAACCTGGAGTACGAGCTAATGCTGATTTGCACATGGAAGTTATTTTTGAAAGACATTACATACTGAAATAATGTACACACTATAAGAGGAAAGCATCAGAAACCCTTATTTTAAACAAAGCTTAGTCTGACTGTCTTCACTAAAAGATGCATTACATCTTGACTTTGTCCAAAAATTACCTCACAATCTCAATGAAAACCACAGGGTTACTAGCAGGAATGCTATCAAGGAAATAAAGTTATATCCACTGAAATCCCAATGAAAGTTTCCTTCAATACAAGCAATGATCTTAGAGATAAACAGCACCAAAAAAAAAGGCGTAAGAAAAAGGCACAAAGTAAATGCAGCAGGTTTTCAGAACAAACTGAAAAGGGGAAAAATGAGATGTCTTAGATCCCTTGGCATCTGTAAACATCACGAAGACATCACACTTGGGCTGATCTCAAGGCAAAGCAGCCATATAAAGTAAAGCTACAGGCTATCTAAAGTAAATCTATGGGCTTTCTTGGCCTTCTAAAGTATGGAAGATAACAGAAGAGTAAGAAGATAAAAGGAAGTCCTCTTTCTTTTTTGTTAAAAAAGTTACTTTAAAGTAGGGTGGACTTTTTTTTCTCACACTTGTTAGGATCTATTTTAAATGACCTATTTAAATGTTCTGCAATTATGGTGCTTTTGTATATTTTCCATGCAAAGCTAACAGAAGGGGAATCCCTTGAAGTCATGGTATTTTAACCAACCAAAGAATAATCTTCTTTTTCTTTCTCTCTGAATTCTTCATGCAAGGTGTCTTAAAATAGATAAGACATGTTCACTACCATTGTCATAATTGTCAGCTTCTGTCAGTTCCATTAGTGGATAAAGGTGTCTCTGAATATTACTCATGCACTCCTAGCCAGCCCCCCAAACTCCGCACCTAAACCATTCCCCTTCTGCTCTCTCCAGTCTCTCAAACCTGTTCTTCAGCTATTTATCACAATCCCTGCAAGGGTCCCCTTGCTACAGCATTTCAGTCTTTCCCACCTGATCTTTCTGCACTGCTCCTGGCTTACTTTTATTGATACGGTAATATCTGAATATTGATTATTAATCCCTCTTTTAATAAAATTAATTTCCCCTTACATTTGGAGCATGCTGGTTTCAGATTTGGCTGGGAGGTTGTTTAAACTTCACACCTTGCAGAGGATCTGAAATGTTGTGTCAGAACAGTATTCAGGTTGTAGATCTTGAGATTAGGCAAGACATTGTTTTTTTTAATCTTTTTTGTTATGCTGAATGTGTCTACAAGCATATCCTCCTCTTGGCTTAAGAGGATTCCAGTAGTGCTAGAATTTGCCTTTAGACTGCAAGGTTTCCATCATTCAGGCACCAGTTTAAACTTTACACATTAATCTGCCTTTGATTCTTTCACTATTTAGTAAATATGCATAAATGTTTCTTCTGAAAATGAGATTTCATGGACATGTGGGAAGAAAAGATATCTTTCCCTTTTAAACATTAAAAGGCACAAGTGTGAAAAAATACAGACTTTTTTCTGGAGAAGGGAGGAAACTCTACAGAAGTTTATTTTTCTTCTTTACTTTTCCATCTCAACTTTGACTCAAATTAAATTTACATGACTGTGAGCTGCAACAGGCACTGTAAAACATGTAACATATGCTGTTGCTGCGCGTTTAGTCCAGCTCATCCTCCTCTCAGAACTTGTCCCATCTTTCTTTCACCCCATAAATGTCTGCATGCTCACACCACTAATCACACACCAGCTATAACACATGCTGGAGCACTTTACAAGCCTGCTCAGTTCACTAATTTTGTTGAAAATTAGCCTGATCTAGAGAAGAAAAAAGTGGTTATTTGGGCATGGTGAGCAGGTTCCAGGAGGGTCCAATAAATGCCAGAGATGGCATGAGAGTTTGACGAGACCCTTTGTCTTGTCATTTGGAAAACTTCACTGCTCTGAATAATTATTTTACACACCATGAAATCTAGATTTATCATTTTTTTAGATATTTCTGGGTTTTTGCCATCTTCTTTTTGATGGTTCAACTCCTGTGTCCATCCAGTGGAATGCAGCAGAGCTGCCTGTACATATTGTTGTGCTTAAGCCTCTCCTAAGGTGAGGAAGATTTCGTTTTACCTGCTTTTGGAACAGTCTGGACTTGCTGCTCCTGCCTCAGAGCCAATTCCATGAGGCAGCCAGATGAAGAGAGGATGTTCCTCCCTTCACCCAGATGGGGCTGAAATTCGTAAAGAGGGTGAGACACCCATCTCAAACACAATCTTTCCTGGGAAGAGAAGACATGTCAGGAAAGATTTAGATTGTATATTAGGAGAAGGTTCTTCATCCAGAGGGTGCTTGGGCACTGGAACAGAGTCCCCAGGGAAGTGGACACAGCACCAGCCTGCCAGAGTTCAAGAAGCATTTGGAAAACACCTGGTGTGATTCTTGGGGTTCTCCTGTGAAGGGCCACGAGCTGGTCTTTGATGATCCCTGTGGGTCCCTTCCAATGCAGGCAGTTTTATCATTCTATGATCACTTTGATATAGTGTCAAAATTCTTGTTGTTAAAAGCAAACATCTCTTTTTCGGCTACAGGTTCAGCATCCCTTCTCTGAAGACACTTTCTGTCAGATCAGCACTGGTCTTTAATCATTAGTTAAAAAAAGTCACAGCTTGGTTACTGAAGTAGCTGCAGTTTCTTTCTTGAAAGACCATGCTCCTACATTCCTTTGCAATAGTCTAGAGGCAATAGGAAAGCCAGTATTGGCCCGCTTTTTTTAAAAACAATAATAAAAAAGTCTGTTAGCTCATGAGCCTATGGAGGCTTTAATTGAAATTAATAGAAAATGCAAAAGTAGAGGAAATTAGGGCAGCTGCAAAAGAAATCCCAGAAGCAAAAGCAGATTAAAGTAGGGCAATGAGCAAACCCACGCAACAACTTAATTTTTCTTCAGATGTTTCCCCCTTGGTGTAACTTTTTCCCTAAATCAAGCAACACGTCTGCAGCACATGGTTTCTTCTGCAGATGCCTATTAATTCTACCCAGTGGTCCTTCAGCTGATGAGCACAGGAACTGCAGTGGCTGGGGAGTGAATCTCCCAGTGTGCTGAGAGACAGGAGGAGCTGGCAGCTCCTCTGTGCTTATTCTCCATTCCATGAGGTTGCAGCCTGAAGCTCTTCGTCCAAGAGACAGCACCAGCTTACACTTCAGGAAAACCAGAATCTTTATTTTTCATTCTAAAGACTGAATGACAATTGTTTCATTTTCTTTCTTGTAAGCTTTATTCTTGAACTATCCAAGAAATAAAGTAAGACATTTCTGCTTGCAGGTAGCTTTATGAAGGAGTTATTCCATCAACCTTTACACATGTGAGAAGCTCCATTTAGGTCTGTGGAATTCCAGAAGGTGATAGGAAACAGTCTCACATGTGAGGAAAAACATGGAGGAGTGAGGATTTAAATCAGAATGTTCTAAATTAATATTCTGATAATGTCAGGTGACCTCAACCCATCCAATCCTGCCTGAAAGCATAACAGGTATTGTATTCATGGCATGAAATATTTGCCTTGCTCCACTGTTGAAGACAAAGTTATTAGGAGCAAACAAAGAAACCAGTCTTGTAACACAATACATTTTCTCCCCTTCTTAAAGGACCTCTTTCCTTCTTATCCTCTAACATCTCCAACCACAGTCAAAGTTCTTTACATTTTCTCTGCAGTTCCTTTGTTCAGTTAATAGGCTGTCTGCTCAGGGAGAATGAAGTGTTATTTCGTGATTTGGTGTATTCAATAATGTCAGAGTTTTCCAGCACAGGATCCTTATTTTAAATATATTTCTCGTCTTGAGAAATCATTTAGTGACCAATTTCCACATGAGTTGGGTAGGACAAGAGCAGTTGCTTGTAGGTTTTGCATTTAACCTTACATCATAAAACCTTACAGAAAAAACATCCCTAGTAAGTTCTTCACCCATTGTTTTTCTAAATTTTCTTTGACTCCTGATTTCACATTTTTGGTTGTTCCAGGGGTCAAGAGGATAGGCCAAGCTTGGCTTAAGCCTCTGAGCTGGAGGGTGAACAACCCCTGGGTAAATAAGCACAGAGAAAGAAAATAAGTAAGGCACGGGACATCTTGCAACTTAGCGAAATGAAATCCTGACCCACTGTGCTCTGGCAGCACAGTTATGCAAAGCTGGCAAGCACAGTGTTATGGAGCTGGACAACCCCACGGGCTGAGTTTACAAAGAGAATTGGTGACAAAACCCACTACCAGCATCATGACCACTTGAGCGAGCATTCAAGACAATGACTCATTGCAAATGAACAGCAAAAGATGAAATTAAAAACCCCTGGCAATCCCTGTTGAAGGGATGTATGCATTTCAGTGATTCCTCAGGTTTCCCGGATGCAGGAGATGGGTTTCTTGTTGCATATTGAGCAGGGGTCTTGGATAAAATGGAGGAAGTTAGGTGGAAATAATATAGAGACAGGCAGAGCCATATATCTGACAGTTTCTTCCACTTTATTTAGCACAGTGCTCTCTCACAGTGGTTCTGACTTGGGTCTGTTGCAGACTTGCACTGTTTCCTATCACACTGTGTCTTTAAAAGGACGCACAGACTGGAACTCACTCCTGTACATACAGAGTTTTCGAGGATGCTCTTCCTCCCCTTCTTTTGACTGACAGTCTGGCAAAATATAGACAAGATGTGGACATTGGGTGGAGTTATTGGCTGATTTTTGGGGTTTTTCTCCTCCTTGAAAGGCTATGTCTCAATAGTTGAAGCCTTATTAGAAGACTGCACAGTCATTTCTGTATTCTGCTGTGTTGGATGTTGTTTGCTGAGTATGGCTGTTGTTACTGATCTATATGAAAGCAGAAACTTGTGGTAGACCTGTTAAACTGAAATTGCTTAACCATGGAAACCCCAGCAACAGACAGAGCCCACACAAACATTTTCTTTTCTATTCAAAGAATTGTTAACCAGCTTCCCCACATGTTCAAAAATATAGTTTATTCTTTACCTGGGCCCTGTGTGAAGGGCCCAAAATATTGGGCTTTTGGGCTATTTTTGCCATTCTTTGGCAAAAGGAAGGTGTAACATGTAGTGTTTACATAACAAGTATAGGGTATGCTCCAAACGGATCCGCATTAATTTCTGGAGACCTTCTATAAGAATTTCTGCTCCTGGCATGAGCCTTTTCAAACAGAGCAACCCAAATACGTATTGTGCACACTGCTTCTCTCCCAGGTGGGTTTCTGTCATCTGGATGCACAAGGCTTGCCCACTGCTGGCCGGTAGAGGTGTTGGCACATGACCAAGGAAAGAATGTTCCTCTGCTGCTCATGGCAATTGCAATTTCTCATCTTGGTCTTCTGATTTTAAGAACCAGGGGTGTGTGGGTCATAAGTATCTTTGGTTAGTTCTCACTGCTCAGGACTAATATTTATTTTATTTTCAGGATGACAACAGACGAACTAGAGAGAGAGCAGAAGAGTGCAGTGCAGTGCCAGTGGAAGAAGCGTTTAGGGTGCTCACAAATCCGTAGGTAACATAAAGGTAGGATGATGGCAAAAGTATGGAAGACACCACGTCTCTGCCACTTATGCACACACATACAGCCTGATTGCAGGTACTGTATCTTCAATTGTACTTGTAAGTGCTCAGGAATGAGTAGGATGTTTAGCTCCTGTTTCCTGTCAGCTCATTTCTCACTCAGAAAATTACTATGGATGAAAAAACAAAGCAAGTTATTGCGCAGAGCTGCCCTCGCCTTCAGCTGCAGCCCCATCTGCGTGTGTGCTGAGCAGCTGGAGGAAAAGCTCTCCAAGGTTCCCTGCTGTGAGCAGGAGACTCAGCATGTCAACTGGCCTCTGCATTTTGATGACTCTGTTACGGGAAGCTTTTCCTCCTGACAGACTTTGAACGCACATAAAGCTCAGTTTCAGTCTCAAGTTCGTGCATCAGCCCAGAATTAAACGGGGAGAGGTAGGTGACCAAGCACGTCTGTGTGCTTGAAAGAAAAGCATTACTTAGAAGATCTCACAAAAAATGTGAAAGGAAACAAAATGTAAATAGGCTTCTGTAATTTCTGAGCATTAATTAATTAATGAGGAATGCCAATAGCCAAGAGTAAAAAGTACCTCTCTCTCCCAAGCCCTTCTACTTAGATATGGTAATGACATTATCAACAAGCTAACTGTATGTCAGAAATAAGGACAACCTTCAGTCCAGGATCGGAAGCAAAATCAGGTTTATTAACAAAAAAAATTGCCCGAAAAAAAGAAAAAGAAAAACCTGGGTTACCAAGACTGGAGATCCTAGTTGCCCAAGATTGGTATATGCCCCAGTGGCAGAGGACTACAGTGTTGCAGCTGAGCTTTAGATGGAAAATAGAGGCCTTTCTCCAACACCAGGCTTTCTCCAGGCTAGTCCACAGGAAAATGGCAGCTCCTGTCCTGAGACAGGGCTTTTTATGG